>VOQK01015959.1:12216-25986 GCA_015052645.1 Benitochromis conjunctus
CTGACCTATTTTACACCGCTCTCTCACATTCTTTTTAAATTTGCTGGTTTTCTTTGATTAAAGTCTGTTGTTAAATACATTTTATGTCTTCAGTATCTTATAGTAGACAGCTGACATATCGCTGCACTTACAGTCTTACTTTCAAACTGTCATATTATTAAAAAGATTACTAACTATTAATGGTACAGACCATATCATTAATATTTTATTCTTTATAGCAGGACTTTTAAGGTAATTTCCTGTGTCACATTAGCACATGCTAAGCCAAATGACCAACGTGAAAGAAAGAAAGAAAGAAAGAAAGAAAGAAAGAAAGAAAGAAAGAAAGAAAGAAAGAAAGAAAACTTGTGCTGGCTAATGCTACTAAGCATTCTTTTTCACTTCCCAATCCTTTACACTTCCAGATATCATCTTCTTTTATTATTTTTATTATTTTTATTTATTTTAGACAAAATATTACAAGCGTTGTTTACATGACTAAGCCATTACACACAAAGAGACCTTTTCTCTTTATGAGTGATGAACAATCAAAAAAAGAAAAAAAAAAACCCTTCCAGTTAAACTCTGAGCCTTCCTCGTGTTAGTAATAGCTGTGTCACTGTCACACATGCTAAAGCAATGTTTCAGCTACTATTTGTTTAGTCATGGACAAACAAATGGCTGTACTGGCAGCTTGTTGGATTGAATGGGATTTATTTCACTGTGTTTGAAAGGTATTGTCAAGAAGGTATTTACAAATCAATTCTATACACAGAGGCTCAACTCCGTGACAATGCACACACACAGCGCTCTAATACAGTTTTATGGCTGGTGCAACTTCTGCAAAATCCTTGCAATCCTTTCATGGCAGATGCTATAGTGATGTAACTATATAGTCTTTGAAGTTATGTTGATGTCATAAATAATTTGGTTTGTGCCTCGTGTGCGGGATGAAGTAACTTAAAGGAGTGTGTGCAATTCTAAATCTTAAAGTAATCATCAGATTTGGAAAATTGCTACAAAGTACTTATAAACACATAACAGGGGAAGATAGGAAAAAACAAAAAATTATAGAATTTACTGCTGTTTTTAGGCTTTGGCACTACAGGGAACAACATGTTTGTTATTGCACAAGTCAATTTTGTGATTTTGGGGCTATTTTGCTCCTCCTTTAGCATTCCTTCTTTTAGACAACTGGAATGAAAAATACACAAAATCTAAAACACACATCTCAGGATTTATTTACTAAGTGATGTTTATTTAATGAGATCTTGCCTTCTTTGCATATTTACACATATTTCAGAAAACTAGATAGTAGTTAGTAGTTGTCCCAATGTAAGTAATCACCTGGGGAACCTTTCATGGGAATATCTGCTAATTTTCCTACCGGTAAGCTTTGTTTTCCAGTAAAAATATATGGAATATACTGTACAGGTGTAAAGGCTGTATGAAGGTAAATATCTTGCAAAATGTGAGAGCTTGTAGAAAAAAATATGGGGCATACTTTTTCCTTCTCCTTTCCAGCTTTATTCTTAACCATATTCTAAACACTTTAACATTTTATTCATGTATATTCTAAATCTATATTAAACATTGACAGTTCAAATTATTTTCTAATACTCTCTTATTGTTAATATTAAAAAAACAATATTAAAAAAACAAAAGACACACAAAAAAACTTGATGGAGAAACTGTGTAGATGTTAGCACATATTTACACTGCATATACCTCACTGAAACACAAAATTCCAGAACATTTGTAATTGCATGTGTTTGACAGAAGTGGGAGAAAAAAAGGCTTTGAATAATTAGTGAGTGCTGATCAGACCCTAAAGTGTCATGGAGCTCCTGTTCATTAACCAAATAAAGTATAAATGAATAGTTCTACAGAAATTTTAAGAAAGTTCAACACATTAAGAAGCACCTCCAAATCTCATTAAACTTGCTTTTTATTCTGATCTCTATTTCTAAATAAAGGCATAATGGCATGTTGTGAAACTTTATGGTATCACAATTCTCATTTAACAAAAAATAGACTCTATGGGCATATTTTTCCAATCAAGCATATTTCAGTAATGTCATCAGAAATCACATCATACAATATGTTAATACCAGAAGAGCACCTAGATTGAGAGAGACCAACACTTTCTGGCACCATTTACCAAAGTGTAATCCTAAACAGTTTAAAAACAGTTCTTATTAAAAGGCTGTGTTATAAAAAATGGTCATAAATGCCAACAAGACAATAAGCTTGATTATTTTACCTATAGCACAAAAACTGGCAATACTGTAGAGTATACTCACTCACACCCATACATGCTATTTATATTCATATACACCTGGAGCACCGACCACATCGTGTATTATTTTCTTTCTGAACTAAGATATTGCTGACAAGTTCATTTGTATGTAATCTCTGTCAAAACGGAATAATCACAACAGCCACTTTATTGAGATATGAAATTCTTTAAACGCATTCAGCCTTCATGAACGTTTTGACAATGTGTTAGAAATAGAGGCCAAGAGGAGTGTCAGCCCTCACAACTGCCTGAGCTATCTTTCTCCCCATGTTTTTCAGATTAATTCAAAGCATCCCACTGCCTGGGAAATGACAACACTGCGGAGACAGCCTGAAGTTACACTTTGATGGACACAGTGGTCTATCTCTGCCGTTGACTTCAGTGGTGAAATTGTGACCCCCTGGTCATTCTGGCGGGGCCTTATCAGTGCCAGCCAAATGCGGGGAGCCTGATGGAAGAGCTAAGGAGATGATTTGTGGACAGTCTAGCACACTAATGGTTCTAAAACCACGTGCTGTTCACATTGTGGAACCAGAATACATAGTGGAAGTGGGATGGGCGATGCATCTCATTTAATCAGGGCAAAAGTAAAAATGCAATACTGTTGTTGTTGTTTTTTTTTGCTATACTCCCTGAGCTAAAAAGGAGCAATTTATTAGCATTAGTTTTAGTGTTGGAAAACAGGATTTCAGGGCTACCACAAAGATAAATGTCAGCTTAAAGTTTATATAGTGCAGTGTAACCTTTTATCCTACAGAGCACAGAAAATCCACTGGTTGCAACCTTTAGAAGCAGAAGATCCTTGGCCCATCCTAACTGCTTGAATCAGTGGCAGAAAATCCATATCCTCTTAAGGAGGAGAAGTCACATCAGATAATAGATATATGAAATCCATCTTGTTTCTGAACTCTGTCCTTTGTAGGAAACAGATCAATGAAAACCCTTCCCTTGAACCATCCATAACACAAAAACACAAAATCAGGTTAACAAAAAGTAAAGCGTACAAGTGGTCAGTAGCTAATTATTTAAGGGAATAAATGTAATAGAACAGATTTTATAGTGAACTTTAATCAGAATAAATAAATAACTAAATGCAAACCCCCTATATTGATCGTATATGACCACTCCAGTGTTTTTAAAATCCTGGGTGTTAATTCATCCAGGAGGTAAATAGCTAATAGCTCTATACAACTGCATGGCATTTGTGTGTCTATAGGGCAGATGGGATTTCAGAACTAAATAATATTTCCTACATACATACCTTACATGGCTCAGTAGTAATTCTACATCTTATCAGCCTTTAGTATATGTTGATATATGAATATGCAAATTTTCCATCTGCCCTTGAGCTGCACATGGGCAGCTTGAGCATACCTGCTCAACTTACACACTGTTAAACTACCAAACATTAAACAATGGCAATGTTGCAATAAATCTGCCAAACATGTACAAACCTGGAACCATTTTTTAAAGGAGGGGTGCCAACATATCTGTGCAACAGAATGGTCAGGTATTTTACACAATCTTCTTCTTTCAGGTGCTCTCTTTAAGGGTCTCCCCAGCAGATGATCTGCTTCCAGCTCACCATATCCCCATCACCCTCCTCTGTCAAGCAACACCCTGCATGTCCTCCTTCACTACATCCATTAATCTTCTCTGTGGTCTTCCTCTTCTCCTCCTGCCAGGCAGCTCCATATTCAACATCCTTTGTCCAATATGACTGCTCTCCCTCCTCTGCAAATGTTCAAACGATCTCAGGCTTGCCTCTCAAATTTTGTCTCCAAACCGCTCAATGTGAGTTGTCCCTGTGATGGACTAATTTTTAATCCTGTCCCTATTCATTACTCCCAAAAATCATCTTATCAGCTTCAGCTCAGCCACCTCCAGCTCGACCTCCTGTCTTTTTGTATTAGTCCCACCATCTCTAAACCATACATCATAGCAGGTCTCACTACCATCTTGTAAATTTTTCCTTTCACTCTAGCTGCTGTCCCTCTGTCACAAATCACCCCTGACACTTATCTCTGCCTACTCCACCCTGCCTGCACTCTCCTCTTCACCTGTCTTGTGCACTCTCTGTTGCTTTGATTGGTTAACCCCAGGTACTTATCTGCCTTCACTACCTCTGCTTCTTGTGTCTTTACGGTTACACCTGTGTCCCTCTCATTTACATGCATTCTGTCTTGCTTCTACTGACTTTCATTCCTCTTCTCTCCAGAGCGTACCTCCACCTCTCCAGGTTCACTTCCACCTGCTATACCCTCCTTTCACTACAGATCACGATGTCAGCAGTGATCATCATCATCTCCTCCATGACCTCATCTGTCAGCCTGTCTTAAAGTGCAATACAGTGATGTAAGAAGCATTAGGCTACTAAGATCACATTTTAACACATTTTGCAGACTTTTTGTATTTCTAAGATATATGAACGTCTACATCTTTTGGCCTGGAGTAGTTACTCTTGGAAGTCTCATAAACCACAAGCCTGACTAATCTCATAATAAACTGGCATGAAACCCACAACTTTGAGTATTTTCCATTTTAAAGCATCAGAAGCTCCTCAATATCCAATATCATTGTGACAACATTTAAATACAATACCCAAACTACAGCCTTTGCTGCTGTCTGCAAAGTCATAAAGTATCTACTACTGTATGACCTCTAACCTTCATTTGTTCTCTCTCACAAGAACACAAATAAGGTCTTAGACACCACCTCTCATCTATTATAACTGCGCTACATGTTGCATAGGCGGCACGAATTGTTTGGATATTCATTTCCCCCCTTGCCCTTATGAAGTCGTAACCAAACGCAGCACACTGTTATACAGTGCAATATCTTTTACCAATATGCTGCAGAACTCTTTTGCCATTATGAGTTCAGAATGGTGCACTGCAATTGGACACTAACGTGCAACTTAAAAACACAGCAGTCATAGTTTGTATCTTCATAACTGCTACACAGCCGCATTGGTCCCGACAGTTTAATATTTACAGACTAGTTCAAACTCTGTGAGCTTTGTTTTTTCTTTTTAGTTGCTTGTTTTGTTGAACTTTGAATTTCATTTTTACTCTTTTGTAACTGTGGTTAATCTTTTTCCTCTAAAACACAGTATGTAGCATGTGTGGAGGCTATAACTGCATTTTTCTGCTCTTTCTGCGCTCTTTACATGATAATAAAGCTGCCCCCGACCTTGATGTTGAAAGGCCAGATAAAAAAAAAAGGAAATACTGAAGCGATTTACACTCTGCACTCATAAAGGTACCGAAGCATTGGTGTGCGTTTGTCTGTGTGTGTGTGTGTGTCGAGAGACAGCGGGGGGAGGGATCTGTAAGCACATTTCGGTAACATCCATCTATTGGAATAAAACCTGTATTGTTGTGATAACTGGTGATTTTCTTGTGTTTTTTTTTTTACTTACATTGCACATATAATTCAATTATCAATTCTGATGATTCAGACGTTCTCCTGATACTGATACTCATTTATTTTGAAACACTTAACATTAAGTATGCGGGTGACTCTGAATAATTCCTGCATTTATGCAAATTTGTAACTGTTCCATGTAGGCATGTAGGAGAGTTTCATTGTTCGGCATGATAAGAGAATGGCTTGTTGCTCTGTCTTTCAGCCTGTCAGGTGCCAGGTTTACGTAGCCTGTTGCCCGGCAACCTCTGCCAAACAGACGTGTGGCTAAGAGAAGCTGCAAAGCAGCAGAAGTAGATGGTGTCATGGGCTTGTTTGTGCAAGTGTGTGTCTGCATGTGTGCAACTACGAATTGGTACTACTGCTGCCCTCCATGGGGCTTTACAAGCTGCTGCACCTTTTGAATTTTCAACCTCACATTATCTTATAAGGCAATGAGTGATTTTAGGAATTTTTAAGAAATAAACCCTTACATGGGAACCTTTTAAGGTTGTATTGTATTTAGATTGCCTCTTGTTAGGCAAAGTTTAAGTAAACTATTTTTGGAATAAATAGAATCAGGATTACTTATACTAACATAAAGTCAGATTCTTGGCATTTTTGAGGGCTCTTGGGGATTTCTCTATGAGACAGTGGACCAATCAAAGTACATTTAAGTGTACTTTGATTCAGAATTGCACTGATTTAATCATGATTAAAGACACAAACAGAATGTATATTTATGTTGCATGGCATTTCAAGTGCACTGTCAAAGAAAGTACTAGCCAAACGGTCTGTTCTTTATTAATGGCAGAATTATATACCAGACAGTGCTGTGTAAGATACTTAAAATATTCTTTACATGTTGCTAAATGAAGCAGTTTTCTTACATGACAGTTGCTATTTATGGTCAGGCTGGCTCAGGCTAAAGATGCCTTTAAACAGCCCTAGTTTCCATATCTATTCATACATCTTTTCTTGTTAGGTCTTGCTGTTTTGTTGTTTTAATCCGTTAATGCAATTATCAGATTTCACAAACCTACATTTAGAAATAGAAGAGGTCCTCCACAATATCTGAAAAAGTTCCCATCATCGGCTACAATTATGAACCAGTCCTATCCCAAAGCAGGCATGTAATGACCGAACCGCCTCTATTGTTTACAAAAAACATGGTGATGCAATACATAGCCTGGGTTTTTCCAGCATACAAACAGATGTTAGGAAAATCACTCGGACCGTAATAAAAAAGTTTTTTATAAGCATGAAAAAAAATTCTTGTTTGTCAAATAGACAAAAAGTAACAGGAAAAAGTGCATAAATGCTTGTAAGGTTAAGTGACCCACATGCTATGCTTATGGGAATAGTCACTCCACAAAGGTTCATTTTGAGCCAGGATAAACTGTGCTTGGTTACAAGTTTACTACAGAATTCATTCAAAATTACTGAAAAAGTAAAGTATTGATGATAACTGTACAATTCATGATATATAGTACCTGAAGCTACTGATGATGACTATTACAAAGCTATTCAGATATGACACAACTTTCAAAATACATTCACTTAAGAGACATTAGCACTGACGAATTAATGAATCCCTCAACTGTTTTCATGAACGCACAGAAGAAGCTTTAACTTCAACCTGGGAAGTGTGACGATCCCATAAAATAAAGAGTTGCCATTCTGCTGCTGTGTCCACAAATACATAAAAGGAAAGAGGTGCTGCACCCTCCAAGAGTAGATGGATGCTCTGAATGTTTGCTGAGAAACACGACCAGGTGTTTCTGGTTTCTCCTGCTTATATGTTGCACCAGCACCTAATTACCAATCACCTCTGTGTATGTCTGACCACTTGTTCCTCTTGTGTTCCTCCTGCTTCACATGTTTGCTATTTTAGATGCATGATTTGTTAGACCTTTTAGAGCAGCTAAAAGTGTCATCTCTCAGCTGCTCCACACATTTTGATGATACCGCACCATTAGCACATACCCTTTATTTAACACACAACTGTTATGTTACCATTTCAAATCTTCTTTTGCGCTTTCCTTGTTCTGGTAATTAACTGGCCCAACATTTGTGCAAAAAGCCAGCAGCAGAAGTATGTAGAAAATGTCTTTAAGGTCTGAAACATCAGAGGAAAAGGGAAGCTTTTAGTGTCAGTTCCCTGAAAAACAACAACAGCTTCTTTGTGCACTCAATAACATTGGTGGGGGGGGTGTCTCCATTATAGAAGAAGCAGAGCCATAGCTTCTCGGGACACTGTGATGCAATAAAGCAGCACAATATGTTGAATTTCCAGTGCTTTTGCTCTAATGGAAAAGCTCTGCTACATATATTGCTTTGTCACCTACAAGAAAGACCTATCGCAAGTTCATAAGTTCACATATGGCGTTTTGGTGCGAGACTATGAAAAATGAGAAATCGCTAACTGACAGTGGATACAAGCAGGTTGAGAACAAGGTAGGCATACTGAGAAACACTTAATCCGTCACAGCTTGGCAAATCTATATCAGTGTAAGCATATCCAGGGTTGTATTTTAACTTTTGCAGATCTGCACCATCTCAGTACAGGTATGTCGATAATGTAGAAGCACATTATCATAAGAGAGAATCACTAAGCTCTTTTGATGAAAAATAACTGAAGAGATTCAACCTGACCTTAAAAAACATGTGACATTTCCCAGTCGAGGAGCCGAAACCCATCCGCTATGATAAGGAGAGCATCTTACTTAAATGTCACAGGGCTGGACAGACTGGCTCTGATATTGTTGAGAAACTGCCATCATGGTGAGATACTGGGGTTTTTTTCTATGAGTGTGTATGAAACTACAGTGCAATTTGCTCTGGTATCTCATTAAACCTTGTAATGTCTTGCTAATAATTAAACGCCTGCACTTAGCAGAAAATGATTCAGCAGGGTATATCACAAGCATGGGATTCCAGCAAACACAGTATGCTTAGACTATAATTGACTTTTCACTCTGCCCTGGAGTTATAGAAGAATAATGGGGCTGGAAATAGCTAGTTAACCTCCTGTCAGGTAATACATAAAAGGAAAACAAAAAAGTCTTCATAGCACTGAAATACACCTAAACTGTCTCCTCTGAGAGAAACAGAGAGATGTCAAGGTGGGAGTTGTTATACTAAGTGATTTTATTAAGTGGAACACCCGCTGTGAGCTCAGTCTGCCACGCAGGGATTGTTTGACGCAAATTATACATAATTCCTACTGCATGACAAAACATCTATATCCCTCACATATAGTATGGATCAGCATGGCACTGTGGCATTAATGAACATAAAAAAACAAAAACTGAATTAAATCCATAGTCAAGTATTAGTTTTAGTTTATTAGTATTAGTTTATTAGGGTTAGTCTATTTGGTTTTTTTGGTGTATGTTTATTTTTCAATATGTACTTTGCTAAGAGGGGTATGGAGAGTAGTAATATTACTCCTCACTGGTTATCCAATTCTCACGCTGTGGTGACTCAAGATTTAAAGCAGCTGAACCCCAAGTATCCCCAATGTGTCTTTCTGGGCTTGTGTGAGCATGAACATCAAAAATGTTTCTATGGATGCCACTTGTACATTTACAAGTGCACAGAGTGCGAGGTGAGAGCAAAAGAAACACTATATAAATTGAAGTCCATTTACCATGGACAAAACTAGGAGACGGTAGAACACTGAGAACACTAAGTTCACAAATTTCATAGTGTACTTTGATTAGTTAAATGAGTCAGCCAATACAACAATAGCTGGGCAGCACAGTGGTGCATCGGTCACCTTGCAGCAAGAAGGTTCTAGAGGTCAACCTGTCTAAAGACATGCTTGTCAGGTTTACCGGTATAAAGTGGCTGTTGGAATGATGGTAAATGGTTATCTGTCTTTCAGTGTTAGCCTGTTAAAAAATACATATTTTTAAAAAATGACAGGTTCTGCCACCATGAGAGAGTTGAGCCAAGGATAAACGAGTCTTCATGCAGCGAATATATAAAATTATTGAATCACACAGTCATAAAGTGTTGTTAAATGTTTACCTAAGTGTATGTGTCAAAAGGTTAAAGGGTAATCCCTTGACCTGCTCAATGGTGTGCAGCAACAACTGTCATTGGACCACCGGAGCAACATGTGACATGTCACTGAAATTAAGTTTTTAAGTTATACGTTTAGTCAAACCATATAATTCAAAAATAACACATCTGACAATTTATACAGTGGTTGTAATTATCTGTTAAATAGCATTTTTCAAAATTATTGTCAAATTGGAAATTTTTGAAAATTCCAGAAATTACATTTTGCGCTTGTCTCCACCAGCAGGGGGACTACAAGAGCGCTTGAAATGTGACGCAAGACTGGTAGATAAATATATGTATTTGTACATATGATATATGAATAGTAATCATACAAGCGATGATGAAATATTTTCTGGCAACTTAACGTGTTACTTGTTTAATCTTTTTCACTAACAGAGATGGGGTAACGTGCACACTGTAAGTGTTTGCAAGCAGATTTATTTAATATTGTCTGTTTTTACATTTACATCATTATCTTAAAAAGTCATAAATAGGGCTATGGTCAATTCTTTATAACTATTTTGCCTTTTTGTTTGTTTTGAAAACAATTTTTAAGAACTAACTTGTTTTTAAAACGCATTGTCTGCTGATTTCTTTCTTTCCAGCATACTAATAAGCCATGATAATGGTTGTGTTAGATGTAAAAGACGCGCAAATGTTTAAGCATAGACAGTGTAAAGTTTTTACTGGTAATGAGAAGGAGGGTGGTTAGTGGGTCCCCAAATCAAGGTCAAGGCCAAAAAGGGCAAAACTACAGTCCTTATTAATCAAACCATTAATGACATATCATTCTTCTGATTTTCAAATATCATTTGAATGATTAGTTGAGTCAGATAACACAAGTTTATAAACATTTATTTAAACAGCGGTAGCATATAGTTAGAGACTGGTGTTTAGCTTCTGAGTTAATCACTCCCGGTGACTCGACAGAAACTGAGGCGTAATGAGTAAATATCCCCCCAACCTACAGGTGGATGCTAGGGTGGTGGAGGGGTCGGAACAGCAGGCAGTAAAGCAAGGCCGCATGAGCAGCTGCACTGGAATGTCAGAGAGAGTGGTGGGAAATGGCTTAAATAGGCTGCCAGAGTTTTTGGTATATATGAGGAGAGCGAGTTTGTCAATTGGCAGGAAAATCTTTGGACTAAACAGGACCCCTTCTGGCACTTTTCTCTGTTAAATATCAATGTGAACTCAAAATATGTAAGTTTATATATTTTGTGTTTTGGACTGCCAAACCAATCCTACAAACCGAATAAATAACTTTTCTTTATGCATCCGGTTATCAAAATTGTTTATCTAATATATGTTCATTTCCTTTATTTTTGCTACTTTATGAACTAAAACGGCCGTAAGATGACAAACTATAAAATTGCTCATTGCTACTGTCTTATTGTAATGCTTTTAACAACCCCTGTGTCAGTGCAATGAACTGTTGTCTATCTCACAGTGTTATATTTGCTGCACGTCACTGGTGCAGTGATCATGTTATTCCTCTCAGTATAGTAGCAAAGGAAACATGTTGTCAACCCCCTTGCCTGCACTGCCTGCCTCTGTCTATCCCACTTCTTCATTGCCCATGGCCTGGGGGAACAGTTGGCTTTCTGAATACTCTTCCCCCTTTGTGAGCACACATTGATTGGCTCTCTGCTCCCCCAAAGCAGAGCAGCATGGGGTGCCAGCAGCCAGCTTTCTGCTGGTGCTGCTCAAAAAAAGTCTAAGAGAAAAAATGAGGGGAGGAAATTGTCAGGAGGCTTCACCACAACCTGTCTAGGTATGTCTCTTCTCTTCCTGTCTGCCTCTCCTGTTGTAATGAGAATCAATGGGGTTTAACACATTTCCCTCATGCCTTTTTGTCAAATCAAGTGCAATTGTCTCGTCTGTTTGCAGAGCCATGTCCTCTCCCTCCTAATTGCCCTGCTGTTTCCTTCCATCCTTTGCATTCCTATTTGTTGAGCAGACTCTACAGTTTAACAGTCTGCAGTGCTGTCATCAGGTCACACACAGCCCCAAAGAACCCCAGTAACACACACGAGGATGTCTATGATAAGGGCTCAGAAATATCAAAGTAACAAATCTGTCATCCGCAGCAGTCATTTGTAAAATGATCTAAAGCAAGCGACATGAAATATGCAGAAACAATTGTCGAACACTAGCGTTTGTATGATTCCAAGGCTATCCTTTCTCTCCATATTTTCGGACATACTGCTGAGCAGCACAAGCTCTTGGTCCACAGTGGAGTAAAGCGTGCACTGAGAGCACATTTTGACTGGAAGACAGCCAGTGGTTGGTCGGTTGCGGAGGATGTGGGCTGGTCTCTGGAGCCCAGTGGTTGTTCATTCATAAACCAGGTGGGAACTGTAAATGAGAACACAGACATCTCCCTGCCCACGCTTTCAAAGATCACATTGTGCTGTTTTTATGTAAGGAGCAGGAGGACGTGCAGGAGTCCAACATCAGCAACGTGTTTTGTACTTCATTTGAAAAGATCAGCAGCAGTCTTACCTAGAAGGTTTATAATAGAAGATATCAGTGGGGAAATTTAAAAAATATTTAAGCCATTTAAATCCAGGCCTTTAAAACTCATGTAGCTTTTCAAAGTTAAATTAAAATACGGCAGGACTTTCCTCCTCCTATCAGTCATTTAGCTGTCTTTATGGCAGCCACATGACAGAAGACCTCAAGTCTTTCTCTGACAAATAATCGCTCAAATAAAATTTAACATGAAAAAAAAATCAAAGTGACATTCAAATAAACAAAATCAAATTTCTCTTGCCTCCAAAACCATTTGTTTGCATGCAAAACCCAGTGTGTGATCGGCTGCGGTGACAACATTGGAAAAAAACACAGTGTGTTCATATTAAAAACATGAGACAAGCCCGTCTGTTGTCACTACTGTTGACATTATTTACCAAGGCGACAATATTTTCCCCAATATTAACAAGTTATTTCACTACAAATGTGACATTTTGCAGACAGGTTCAGCACCAACGTTGTGCAGCTCTATGAATTCATGCATTCGAAATATTTTCAATATTTTATTTATATATATTTCATTGACGACAACTCCTTTATTTAAAAACATGTTGAAATTTCATCATGTGAAAATATGATTTGCGTGAGACATTTCCTGACACAAACCAACCAACAGAAATGTACAGATATATGTACTTAAGCTAAGGTATAGCCTAAGAACATATATACCACATGCATATTATACATACCGTATATCTTCCATTAGTAGCCCGGGCGCTTATTCAAAAAATTATCCGGCCGGTTATTGGAGACCGGCTCTTATTCCCTTCTCAGATAGAATTGTCGCGGAAGTGAGAGGGAACGAGGACCCAGGCGCGGTTTTTAAACTGAGGTGAAAAGACAGTGCGTTTACTTACAGTGCTCCAAAATGTATTCTAACAGTTCACAAATAATGCAGTTCCCAATTGTGCTCCTCCTTTGCTCCCAAGTGTCTCCTTGTCTGTGGTAGCCCAGTGCAGGAGTGGTGCTCCCCGAAACTTCTCTCCACCCGACTCTCCAGGAGAGGACGTAAAAGACCAGAAAATCACAGTTAGCAGGTTCGCTAGCCAACAGTTGCAGTTCAGTGTAATAATCCCACTTCCACAGTTGCCACGCATCCAGCTTAAATGCCGCTGGTCGTAGATGATGGCTGATTGGAAACAGCTGGCCAAGTGATGAGATGCGGGAGGACCGACGACAGGGACTTCCGGGTCGAAGGTCGCCCGGCTACTATTGGAGACCCGCGTCTATTTGTCGTGACATGTTTTCAAACCGGCGTTTATTAGATTAAAAGAGACAGGCTACTAATGGAAGATATACGGTATATAAGAAGAATGTGTAAAAGAGATGGAGTCGTTTTTTAAAAAAAAGGATGTTTTGTAGTATTTGTTCAATGCGTTGGCTATATACAGTGTTGTAAAAAGTATTTACCCCCCCCTTCCTGATTTCTTTTTTTTTTTTTTTCCCCCCTTTTTTTTTTTTTTTTTTTTTTTTTTTTTTGCATA
>VOQK01015966.1:11019-27431 GCA_015052645.1 Benitochromis conjunctus
AAAGTCAGATGTTTTTTCCTTTCAGATTTGGACAGCCATCGCTTTTAACACCTGCCAGTTTATCCCAATTTAGCTCCAGCTTATCAATTCATGCAGTTACCTCTGTGAACAAGTAACTCCCTGTCACAGGCCCTCACAGTACATTTTTGCCAGCTCCTTTGTAAGCTCACACCATTTTTTTTTGTTATGCTACGTACAAAGATGAGAAACTGGGCTGTGTTGTGGACATAGCCTCACATTTTTCAGTGTCCTTGATCTGTCCTTTTACTATTTGCACATCTTCAAATGCTTCTTTTATCTCAGGGCTAATTAGCTGGGCAGAGTCCACCAAATACCTTTTGATAAACTCCTCATCCGAGAACAGCTTACTAATGGCTTACGAGCCACCAGGATGTCTCATCAACAGGCAACTGGGCATTTCAGGATCAGGATCTGCTGAGACATCTCTTCTTGTGAAACGATGCCCTTGAATTCAGTAAAAACTCTGTAACTGTGTCTGAGCTAACTGTGGCACACGGTGTCATCTTCATTGAACACGTTTCTCACTCCCCTATTCTGTTAAAATGTGAGAGGTCCAGTCTCTTCTCACAAAAGTGCCCCTCCCCAATAAAGAAGTGACCAACGCAATCCATTTTAGTTGAGTAAAATTCCGGTGTGAACAGCCTGAGTCGAGGAGGTTGAGGATCAATCATTTTTTTGGCAGGCTGGCTTGATCTTCCACTTGCAGCTAGCAGCATTTCAGACATGTTTGCTGGTGCCCACATACAGCTTGTCTACCTCTAAAGATCTGCGTCTTCTGGCGGAGCTCTGCAAACATTTGCTTAAGTCCAGGGCGACAAAGTCAGAAGTTTAAAGTCATTTGTGGCAAGTTGAGTGTTATGGTGGTGAGGATCCAGGACAATGTGGCACACTGGATCAAGGTCAAGATTTTCACTATTATGGTTGGCTGTCTTTTCAGGATCCTTTGAGTGACATCTTTATTACATCACCTTTTTACTCGCGTAGCGTAACAGAGAATACGGTTTACCTGTAGCCTGGTCACCTTGGGCTCAGAAGAGTTGATGGTTCCTGAAAGTGCCTGGAATGTCTGTGGTTGCACAAGAGTCCCATAGTCAGGCCTCTGATAGCTAGCTGATAGTTTTACACCTAATATAAACGTCACATGGATGAAATAATAAAGTTAAACCATGTTTACAACATCTAAAGGGCATAGCTGAAGTCTACACTACAAGAGATCATCCTTCGAAAATACACGGGGGAATGTCGATAATTTCCACATGTAGAACAACTAACAGTAACATCGATATCAAACTGTAAACTCTGAATTTACAACACTAAAATGTGTCTGCAGGTAAATGAATAACTCACATCTGGAGCAACGAAGCACTCTAAAAACACAGTCCACTTCAGCATCCACTTTGGCACTTCACTGATGAAAATACACACAGCGCAGCCTTCAGCGCACTAAGACTGTTATAAGTATAGCAGTAAGTAGTTTCATTGTGACATGTTTATATTACATGGCACAAAACCTTTAATACTTCATAATAAAGGTGAGTGAGGATCACATCTAAGCAAGACTAACAGCTGATGTAAAAAAAAAAAACACACACACACAAACAAAAAAACACCCCAAAACTTGAAATTTCCTGGATTCGTGTGACCCGACCAAATGAAGCTTAAAAAGAAGCACAGCCCCCCCCCCCCCGTCTGTTTTCCTCCTTTAAAGCTCTGTTTAGTTCTCAAGAACTAACACCATGAATGAAAACACTGAAAAGGTTGCACAGTGTCATAACACGAAAGGATTTTATGGAATGACTGATAGCAGGGCATTTACTGTCAGTGCACCGTTAGAGAGATTTTTACTTTATGGGTGTTTGAGCAGTGCCAGGACCTTGCAATACTCCTGCTGTTCCATTTCTCTACAAGGCTTCAAACATGTCACAACCTGATTCACAGAGCTCAGCCTCTTCCAACTATGGATATGAAAGTTTTGAGAATCTATCCAAAGTAAAACATACAAATGCAGAAACTGGTAGTGTGGCATTGGATGTGTGCGTTTTGTTTTTAAGCAACTTTTTCCTTTTTCTTACAATACATTTTTGTATTTTGTTATTTGTTCTTTTGATACATAAAGTTTTAGTTGCATTATTTGAAGTTGCTAGTGCTGTTTTCTGATTAGGAAATAAAGTGTTTTCATTGCTGTTACAGTTATTTTCTTGCTCTAATTCAGCTCACAAGACTGTTCAACTCCACCTGGCTAAATGTTTCAGTGACGTTTCCACCACCAGAGGCCTTTAAGGAGAAAACACACTTTTTTCTGACAAACCTTTGTGCTTAGTTTTTTTTTTTTCTTTAAAAAAATTTATAAAATTGGTTCCTGTTGATATTGTCATGATTTTATACAGATAAAATAAATTGGTGAAAAGTTGTGTGTTTGTCTGTGCACAGCCCATATAAAAACTCACGGGCCACTTTAGTAGTTACACCTTCATTGCCTTCAGAGCTGCTTTAATTCTTTGTGGTACAGATGCAACAAGGTGCTGGAAAGACTCCTGAGAGAGTTTAGTTTATGTCGACATGATACCATCACACAGTTCCTGCAGATTTGTCAGGTGCTCACTCATGATGAAAATCTCATTTTCAACCACATCTACAAGGTGCTTTAATGGATTGAAATTCAATCACAGTGAAGTCATTGCTGTGTTCAAGAAAACAGCTTGAAACAATCTATATCTGACCTTTGTGATAATGTGTTATCCTGGTGGAAGCTGCCATCAGAAGGTGTGTGCACTGTGGTCATAAAGGCACGATCAGCAACAATACTCACAAAGGTGTGGTGTTGACATAATGCTCATTTGGTACCAAGGGGCATGGTGTGCTTAAAAACACCCCCCCACACACCATTACACCATCAGCAGCAGTCTGAGCTACCAATACAAGGCAGGATGGATCCATGCTTTCATGTTGTTTACGCCAAATTCTGACCCTATCATCTGAATGTTGCAGTACAAATGGAGACTCATCAGAGCAGGTGACATTTTTCCAATCTTCTTTTGTCAAATTTTGAATTACAGCCTCAGTTTTCTATTTTTTGCTGACAGGAGTGGCACCTGGTGTGATCTGCTGCTGTTGCAGCCCATCTGCTTTAAGGTTTGCCATTCTGTGTGTTCAGGGATGTTCTTCTGCGTACCTTGGCTGTAACAAGTGCTCGTTGGGTTCCTGTTGCCTTCCTATCGTCTCAAAGCACTCTGGACATTCTCCTCTGGCTGCTGACATCAGCTAGATATTTACTAGTTTTGGGATGACTGTCTGTAAACCCTAGAAATGGTTGTTTGATCAAATCAAAACAGACTCTGAAATACCTACATGCGTTGCCCTGACAACATGCCAAGTTCAAAGTCACTTAAATGACCTTTCCTCCCCCTTTTGTTGCTCAGTTTGAACTTTAGCAGGTCGCCTTAACCTCTACATACCTAAATGTAGACTTTTTTTTTGTGTAATTTTGGCTCTGTTGAAATTAAGCAATCATGATGTAGCTGGAGTCCAGACTTGCAGATTTAATTCAAGGGGTTTTGCAAAAGTATTGTATTATCTGTTCCGGAGTTACAGCTATTTTTAAGCATCGTCCCTGGTTTTCATTGGCTCTTCTATGGTTTCCAGAAACCGAAAATGGAACTTCACTGGCTCATGAAGTGCTAGTGTAGCTGAGTGTACGTTATGCTCAGTAAGTAACTATTGCCATCTTCAGGCCAGTGATAAATATTACAACAAGATGCTGAAAAAAGGAAACTTACTAAAGAATATTTATGGAAAATGACTCATTTTGCGTGTAAAGTCAGACACGTAGATATCTCCTGAGCAATAAATCCACTCAGATAGGGCTCTTTGTATTGGGCGTAACCTTTTAAATTAAATTCATGTAATAAAAATCCATCTGGAAGGAACCTGTGCTTTCTGTCACTTTGTTGGTTTTTTCTGTTTAAAAATGAAAGTAAATATAGAGAGCACACATTTCATTTTTAATTAACGATCTTATGACATAAAGATCAAATCCTGAACTTATATACAGTTTAAAGTATTAAATATTTCTCTCTCGCCTGGAGCGCAGAATGGACAAAGTGCCTGAAATGCGTTGACAGAGACATTTCAGGGATTTTGAATCAGTCTGCACTCCAGATGGGTTAATTGTTAATCGCGTTAGTCGTGATGACTGGCGTTAACGCATTAACTGGGATTTGACCCTGTGTCTGAATTTCTAAAGAGGAGGTTTAAATCTGAGGTTGACCTGTGATCTTTCTGTGATTCAGCCTGTGAAACTTTACACCATTTGTGTTTTTCATGTCCTGCATCAGCTGCTTTTTGGTTAGAACTACACAGCTGGTTATCACTCAAGATCAAGATATGCCACAGTTTAATATTTCTGAAATTACTTTCTATATGGATGAATTACACCCATCTGTCTCTACTGTGATTAATATTATCATCCTCTTAGGTAAATACCATATACATTGTAGTAAGGCGGAGGAGTAAACCGTCTTTTACATGGTTCATTAATGACTTTAAACATTACTTCATGTCACTTAAGAAGTCCAGCAGATTTGTTAAAATCCATGATGACATTTCTCATCTGCGACTGTTTTGATTGTTACCTCCATTGTGTGTCAACCTGTGCTCTTCTTTTGTTATTCTGTACCTTTAATACCGTGAATTTTTTTTCTAGCCCCCCTCCCTCCGTATCCATGCTGTTATCTTTGTAGTTTTGACTTTTGTTGTATTGTTTATCCTCTACGAGAGTTCATTTTGTATTGTATTGTTATTAATTGCTTAATTTAAAAAAAAAAGAAAAGAAAAATAGAGAAAAACGCCTTATTTTATTTTCTTCTTCTCCAAAGTAGTACAACAGCACAGATAATCACTAGCGCCCTCTAGTGCTTCTAGTACATGCTTATGCAGAACAAGATGCAAGAGTATGTGGACACAACACACTGGGACCATACCAAGTCCATATCCTAAAGTATGTATGGGATCCCATACTAAAGGGGCAATGAAGTACAGGCAGCAGTGGATTCGGCTGTCGGGCATGTGTCGCCTATTCACTCACGACTCTGAGTTCAGGTAGTCTTCTAACTTGCTGTCTATGTGGCTGTAGCTCATCGAAATCCCTTTGGATCTCCATTCATCCACGTACACAGACTTTTTACACAGACGGATATACTTGTTGTTCCATACAGGGGTATGGCAATCAAAGTCACAACGTAACAAAAAGTCTAGTCCACCCATTTTACCAAAAATCACATTGGGAATAATGTTCCAAAGGAATGTTTGTTCTTAATAAAAGATCTTAACCTTTTCAATTTTAACACGCCATTCATAACATCAAAGTCAACTGCATTAGCCCCACCCTCTTCATAATTTTTTATCATATCTTTTTCTTTATATAAAGACATTTGTTCCTCCATATGAACTTAAAATTAAGATTTTTTATATATGTAATTAGTTTTGGAGATATGGGCAAAGAAAAAGCTGGATAGATTAGTCTGGATAGACGGTCCATTTTGGTTGGCAAAATTCTCCCAAACAATGTTATGTCCCTCTGCAACCACCAGTTTAAAATTGACTTACATTTTTCTATATTGGTACAGATATTCTTATTTTCTGTTAATAGCTTATCCTTGCAAATTACAATGCCTAGATAGCTCACCTCCTTTTTAATCTGTATATTGCTCATTGACTGCAGGACACATTCATGTAGAGCTAGTATCTCACATTTATTAGTATTCAGCTGTAGACCTGATGCTTTGGAGAAGTGGTTAGTCACCTGTAAGGCTAAAGGGATCTGGTCCTCATTTCTCAAAAACAAGGTGGTATGAACTGCCAGCTGACTGATTTTTATCTGTTCACCCATCACAGTTAACCCGTCAATGTAACTGTTTATAATCAGAATAGATAACAGCTCAGCAACCATGATAAACAGAAGTGGTGAGCTGCTGCATCCCTGCCTTATTCCTCTATTAACCTCAAATCTTGAAAAGGCGCCATGTTCTAGCAAAACAGAGCTATTATGATCATTATATAACATCCCTATAACATTGATAAATTCCTCTCCAAGACCAAAGGACTGCAGAGTTTATAATGTGAACTTATGTTCAACTCAGTCAAATGCTTTATAAAAATCCAAAAACAGGATGTATCCCCTCTCTTGGATTATTTCACTGTAGTCAAGGAGATTCAAAACCAGCCTAATATTATTATGAATTAGTCTTCCTTTCAAAAAAACGAACCGTTTCATTGATTATGTTTGAGATGCCTTTCTTCAGCCTCTCAGCTGCAGCCCCTGACAGGATCTTATACTCTGTGTTTAGTAAAGTGACTGGTCTTAAATTGTCTATTGTTCTCACCCGAATTTAGGAATCAGGGTAATTAAACCTTGTTTCGTACTTGGCATCAGTTCTTTCTTCTCTGTAGCTTCTTTTAATGCACCAAATAACAAGGTTCTTAGGTCTTAGGATGTATTTATTGAGACTTTGGATGTCTACAAGACTGAGTCAACTGCTTTCAAAAAGTTGTTTTTACTGTAATATCTGTAATGCTTTTTCTTAAATCTTGCCTCTGACATATGCCCTCCATGAAAAAATAATTAATAAAAACTAAAATAGAAACCAAACTAAAACTAAACATTTTCAAAAAATAAAAGCTAAACTGAAATGAGCAAACTCACTCTGAAAACTAAGTGAAACTAAACTCAGTTAAAAGCAAAAAGTCTAAAGAAAATAAAAACTAATATGACAAAACTATAAGAACTATGACCTTGAGGTTTGTCATCCACAGGCATAGTTTTGAGTTTTCACTCCTATGGAGATGACACGAATCTCTTTAACCCCAGTAATAATCTAAATATGAATGACAGTGACATAACAGTTGTTTGCTTAATCTGGCATCTAGCACACTCACAGCTACAAACCTGAGCTCTTTGTCTATAAAGCTGTATATTTTTTAAATATTTTAAAAACCTCAGTATAAGTAAGCGTGTAAGTTCAGGTGTCAGGTTTTGTTTCATGCAGTTAAGGAGACTTGGTAAAATTACCTGAAGCTTATCTGGAAGAAATCTAGAGGCAGTACATGCTAGTGTAGCTCATACACCAGCTTTGGGAAACAACACATAAAGAAGTTACAGCTGGTCTAAAATGCAGCAGCCACACTTTTTTATAAAACGGCCAAAATGTATTATTTTTATTTAAGCTTCTCCTAATTGGCTACCTATTTAATCTAGAATAATTTAAAGATTTTTTATCATGGACTCTTCACACTTGCACAGAAGTACATCTCCATACACCCGTTGGTAACCGTGAGATCTTCAGCCAAGGCTCTGCTAGCCAGTCTACGGATCCAGATATAACTTTCTGGGATTTTCTTCTCTGGATGATGCAAAAACTAAACGGTTTCTGAAATGTGCTATACGAATAAAGTTTATCATCATGATGCAACATACATTAGCATTATCCTATAATATTACGGATTCTTCTATTTAATGCTCTTATTTGACCGTCTACAGCACTTTGTTACAGTTTGTGTAAAGCTCTTAAACATTGATGACATTTTATTAAAACTGCATAGATAGAATCAACTATTTTGGGTAATCCAAACATTTTATTGAGAATTGTCACAACAGGAAGTATCAAGAAACACTCCTGTACAAAATCCTTCTTAATCCTCCTCCTCATCGTCAGCTCCTCCAGCTCCAGCCTGGCCCTTCTTGGCGTTCTTTCTCTTGACGCGGCCTGGGCGTCCACCGCCGTATGGAGACCTCAGGGAGAAGTCGATGTGCTTCTGGCTGTCCAGGCGAACCACAAAAGAGGGGATGTTCACCACCTGCTTGCGCACACTGCCAAGACAGACCATAAAGGAGGGAGGACTTTAGAAAATGTTGACGCATCTTCCAGTTGCACTCAAGAGTTGTCTTTGCAGTTTAAAAGTTGAATTAAATGACGAAAGCACAAGTTTTATTGGTGGAAAAAGTGTGCACCTTTAATATTTTACATAATTTCCTGCAGGCTTCATTGACGAGGAATTCGTGACACCACAGGAAATCTGAACTTATGACTTAAATCATCAGCCTGAGTACTTCATTAAATGCTGTAGTGAATACTACAATTGCCCGAGGTGCAATCCCCCATACCTTACCTGACGGCCACAACACTGTGGCATCGTTTGCGCCCTCGGCGGCAGGATTGGCTCTGGGCAATGTATATGCAAGGTATACGGTTTTGATACCGAATTGACCTTGAGGAAAATCTTAACTGTTGTCAACAGGGAGTATTACAGGTTGGTTGCCCTCTGATGGAAGAGGAAGCATGGACAGGTTCTCATGAGTCCATTAAAAAAAAGAAAACAAAAACACTGAGCCGCTTTGAGCTTACCGAATGTGTCTCTGGCGGATAAGGACACGAGCGTGGTGGATGCTCTTGGCAAGTCCAAGCTTGAAGACCTGTGTCTGCAGCCTCCTCTCCAAGAAATCCTCGACCTTCAGACCCAGGATATAATCGAGCTTCATCTTACCCTCATCGAGCACACCGATCCTCACCAGACGCCTGAGCAAAGCGTTACCTGGAAAACCACACATACACACAAAATGTAATTTAAACATACAACCACAAAGACATGTTAAAAAATGTATGCAGAGCAGGAATATTGGCCTCATTGACGAGGAATTCGTGACACCAGGGTGAAGTCTGACAATTTATATATTTAAATCATTGGCCAACACAAACCACCTTTAACTCATCCTACACACCTTCAAACAGACGCTTTGGGTCCTTCTCGTCCAGAGTGAGCAGCTCTCTGGCAGCTTTGCGGATCTTGGCAAGGGTGAACTTGACCCTCCACACCTCACGCTTGTTCCTCAGCCCATACTCGCCTTAAAGGAAGATGAAACGCCATAATCAGTGAAATCTAGGTCACTAAAGGAAATGCCTTGAATTATAGGGATGGAGCTTATGAAAATCAAAACATACCAATAAGTTTCAACTCCTGGTCGAGACGGGACTTCTCGAAGGGGCGGCGGGGGGTGACATATGTCTTACGACAAACCCAGCTTCTGGCAACGGGCATGATTGCTTATAAGTGCCTGCAAAACCAAGAATTTACAATGAGGACGCTACATATAAGATTTATACCATATTACACTTTTAACAGGATATTCAAGGTTGGGATCTTATTTGAGTCTTCTGCACAGAAGACATTTTAAAGGCAAACAGATTATGCATGTTCCAGATAAAAGCATGTGCAGCAATAACTCAGAGACTTTACACAATTTCCAAACGTTCAAAAATCAGAATACTGTTTTTTTTTTTTTCTTCACAGCTCATTCCATATTTAGGTAGCAATTATTTAAAACTTGAAAATGTATTACATTTTTTAGCGTGCACCTGCTTTTCCATAAAATCATGCCTACAGCAAAACCTACCCTAAGATCATCAAAAATGTTAAAAAGTAGAGTCAGACCAAGTAAAATAATCACAATCTCAAATAGGCACTCCATCTGTCAGTCTTTATGCAGACATTTGCATTTTTTCATTTTTCAAAGCGATTACTGAATAAACAAAAAACACATTAATTTTGACCAGGCTAAAGGGACCTATAACTGTGACTATTACTACCATGCTTCAACGCTATCAGTCAGATTTGCAAACGATCGTTAAGGTTTATGAAGACACGGGTAATGTGTAAGGACTGAAATGAATAGAAGCACTGACACATCGGATATGCTTAATTAAATGTTTCAGAAACTACAATAAATCGCGTATAAATGTTTAACAGGCCGGGTATTTTAGCATCCGTAAGACTAGGCCGTAGCTACACCGCACCACGTTGTCTAGTGTCAGCAGCTAGCATTAGCTTAGCTGAAGCGCTTTTTCGTTTAAAAACGCATTAAAAAATACATGCAGACCTTCAATAGGCACATGTGTAGGTTTAATTTCATGTCCTACGACTGTTTTTAAACGTGGAGGTCCAACTACACTGAGTTTGTATTGTTGGTAAGGATGAGGCTGGTAACCGTACCTGTCTCGCTCAGGCTCGCGCAGTAAAGAGGAAGTTATAGGAAGTTCATAATAATTTATAGGGCCTGCGAGCACACTACATATCCCATGATGCCTCTCACCGTCCAAACGGAAGTCGGGCCCGCTGTGTTTGTCGCTCTCTGTTGGTCAAAGCGAAAAGCGCCACCTGAACACATGGAAGGAGTTAAAATGAAGTTTGTGTGCTTGAATCACGAACAGGCCTCATGTCATTACAGAGATGGTATAACACACGGCTTCAATGCGCACAGAGAGGCGGGAAAGGCCTGCTTCTTTCACTCTACACTGAGTGGTCACAGATCTCCTCTTACAAAGTGAGAGTGAGGGAGGTAAGGTGGTAAACTCAGAGAGAAGGACATGGGTGACTATTTATATAACTCTGAAATGGGACCCTGACCATGTGTTTCTGTCTGTCAGGCTGCATGGTCAACTGATGGACACAGAAGCTCACTGGCTTTCTCTTTCACTGCTCTAAATCCCATATTTTCCAGGTGTTTTGGGGGCTTCCCTTGTGTTTTCTTGCTTGACTTCACTTTTGAGGTGAAGCAAAAGTCTTTAGCGTGATCTTTTTTTCCACCTCCCTATCTTTCTTGGAGTTTCTGTTTCCTTCAGTTGGGATTTTTCCTCCTTTCTTTTTTTAATTTCCAGCCCGATCGCCTGCTCTTCTGTGTGTACATCAGCCCTTCCTTTCCCCCTGCTTTCCTTTTCCTTTTCCTCCGTTCCTCATCTCCTCGTGTGTGGTTTTTGGGCTATGCTCTCCTCACCCACTGTGATCCTCCAGCCTTATGGACTCCCCGTCTACCCACAGGCAACCACATGCTACCCCAGCATAGTTCAGGTAAACCTCTTGATTTACTCTGTGGCCACACATTATCACATAAAAACTGTGACCCCCCCCCACCCCAAGGGAACATCCTTAAGGGCATCTACTGGGGACCTATAACTTTATGCAACAAATTCTTAATGTCAGTTATTTTGCAGATCCAGAGTTCAGGTTGTTATATTTACTCTTTTATTTGCCCAAATACTCAAATTAAGAAATATAATCAAATAACTGTACATTTAAATCAGCACCTTTCTATGATTTTGCCTAATGATTAAACTAAAAAGATCTTCTTCTCATTACCAGACAAAATTCCAGTGTTTTGTAAAAATTTAAACATATTTCCAGTGAGCAGAAGAAGCCAAAAGGCCCTAAGTCACAGTTTAATCTAATTCAGTTTAGTGGTGCATTGCTTAATATGCAACAGGAGCTGTGGGAAGTGTGCTGGTTGTGAAACGTCTTATTTATTCACTAGTAAGGATACTTTAGTGGTTATCTTTAGTCCACCAGCAAGTGTCCCTGACGTGCCACTAATGCCACAACTCATTTAGTATCTCTCTACCTTGTCTCTGTGCTTCACACCAGCTGTATTTTTAGCCCTCTTCTCCTGAGCACATAATCACAGGAAGAGGGTCTGTCACCTGTCTTGTGTCCCGCAGTCAGCTGTGCTTAAGATAGGTGTGAAACCAGCCTGTTGTGCATTTAAATGTTAAATATTAGGCTCCTCTGGGGTAACCTTGACTTATTTAATAAGATTTAGAGAGCTGTTCATGGAAAACAGATGCAGAAAGAGATGTTATTTGAAGGTGACTGGCACTGAAGTAAATAGCCTGAAGCCCCAGCTAGATCATCCAGCAATTGTTCCCTTTTTAAAAGTGTCATATTTCCAAGTGCTGGGGAAATTCCTTTATGACTGATGTGGAGCATCTGTTTTAACACAGCATTTGGCAGCTTGTAAAACTCCTCTCTCCTCATTATCAGCAATCTAACAAAAGTCTGTCGTGTCTCTCAATAGGAGGAAGTGGGATGTGCAGAACGGGCAGATGGATAGATGGAAAAAAGGAATATTATGTTACACTTTAATAAGCTACGTGTTGCTAACATTTGTAACTCGGCCAGCGCCAAAAGGCCACATCTGCAGTCAGCTTCGTCTTGTGTAAATCCTGTGGCAGCTGTCCCAGCAAGCACCTGGCTCCGAGCCGTCGACCTCTGACCGCAAGCCAGCAGCTGAGGAAGGAGACGAGCGAGAGAAGGGGAACAAATGGCAATGATAATAAAAAACAAGCCTGTGAGGAGTCTCGTGTTGAGACTGTGGTGCTGAATCAGACACAGTGGCTGGTTAGTTAGTTAGTCTGTAAGCTGGGAGGAGAGTTGACAGTGATGTCTAACAGATGCATTTTCTTCACTCGCCATCACTTTTATATCTCGGAGGAGGGTCGGAGCAGCTAGATCGGTCGTTTCTACAGATAAGTAGGACAGAGTGCAGGCGCAAGTTGTGTCGACATATTTGGAAACGTGTTCCAGCTCCAGTGTGAGAGTTAAGAACGACCTCCCAGTTGGACGGAGCCTGAATCACTGTCTGATCTCTGGTTCAAACTTAAATATTTCTCTTAAATAACGAGTAAGAGCTGCAGATGAATCATCTCCATCAACTTTTCCTCGTTTAGCGGTTATCAGGGTGAAGCCTGCTTTAATGTCAAATCTGGTTTGTTGAGAGTGCACACTTTATTAAAAATCCCCCTCCAAACCAACAGTGAGAGTGGTCGAATGAAATCCTCCAAGCCAACAAGAGTCTGACTGGCAACCATTTCCTTGCTTAAACAACTAGTTTCTCCTTCATCTCAAACCTAGCGTCAACAAATCTCTGAATATTTCACACCTCTCGAGTACAACAGCCGGCAGAGATGTGCCAGCCATTATGAGCCGGTGTTGGAGAGAGTTTTTTTAAAACCTTTAAATCCTGAAGGTGGCTGACACACTTGTGGCATTTTGCTTGTAAGACAACTCAGGGTATCCTCTGATCCGCTGATTAAGTGAAAGTATCAGTGCTGTAATAGAAATGCTCCTATGAATATTGTACTGCATTATTGTGTATCTACAAATGAGGGCTGTCCACCATCAGAATGAACTTTAACTTCATGGTCAGCACAAACTTTCATGTGATTGCAACATATCATGTCACATGTGTCTGAAGTATTAAGGTTGAAAAGTTTAGAATACAAACAGCTCTGATAGTAAGAATCTGTCACTCAGTGTTACTGTTGCGAGGAGGTCCTTGGAAAATTTTCCCTCCTGTCAGAACTCCCTGTCTCCTGAAAGTCTGAGAAGGCCCGTCGGAGATATTTCATCTGTTTATACAAGAACAGTTGTGTTAAATGCTTCAGCTGGAAGTCCTAACACAAGATACAAAGCAAAAATAAGAAAGTTAGAATATATATACAACAGTACAGAAGGCGGCATATATGTAACATATACATAGACAGTCAGTGTGAAGAGGTGAGACTGAACAGATTGTGTTCCTTGGTCTCCTGGTGTGTGATATGTGGACTCATATCTCCTGCCAGACGTAGTCAGGGAGTGCAGACTGTCATGTGGATGTGGTGGGATCTTTAAAACTACTGAATCACTGATGCGTCTCGGCCTTCCTGAAGCATGGCTGGGTCAAAAACGAGGCGGCGGTAGGATTATAGTATAAAGCAAGCTGAACATCAGAAATTCAAGTGTAAGCAGTGTAAGTATGCTGCAGCCTGACAGCTGGGTAAATGTTTTTTTTCTGTTCTGCGGTCATGATGTAGTAAGATCAGCCAAGCACTTCACCCACAACAGAATCCAAGCCAAACATTGTCGTCATTAGTGTGTTTGTAAAGTCCTCAGTTTCTTAAAAGGCAACTGAGCAACTCCACACGACACAAAGAGAAGTAGGTGTTCATGAAAATGTCTCTGAGGTAATAAAACCGTGTCTGTCAGGCCTGGTATTCTCGGTGGCAACATGTAGCGCGACGCACCCTCTGCAGGAGCACACACATTCATGAATACTTAAACCTGGGGGGGAAGCGCCGTGTGCAGTCTCTCTGCGTTCATGAGTGGGTGGGGGGGACCTCTGGGTCGGAGCAACAAAGTGACTGACAGTTACAGATGTCCACAGCTGGTGTGGGACCCCCCCCCCCCCCCAGCCACCCCCCACCTCTGGTCACTTTTCCTCTAGCAATCACTTGATGTGATTGGTGGATGGGTAGAACTTATGGTGCGGTGGGCGGGTGGTCAGCTGGCATTAAAACATGCGGCAGTTGTTGGACAATGTATCAGAGATCGAGGAATGCCGTAAGGGGGTAAGACCGCTTTTATTTCTCTGCTTCTTAGCTCACTTGAATTAAACTGCACAGGATCAGTGCCCACACGTGTGTCTGTGGGGTTAGTCGTTGTTTGGAGGAGGTCCTGTTTTCCTTTTAATCTTGTTTTTCTCATTAAAGGTAATTTTATGAAGCAGCGGGTTAGAAGGTCTGTTACATGCTGTCGGTCCTGATATTTATTAGAAATGTGCTCCTGGCAAATATTTATTAGCCTTTTTTTTTTTTTCTTTTACTTAAGCTTTTAAGTAAACAGTTGTGCTTTTGTCTGCACTGCTTGTTTAATTAAAATGGATATTAGAGATTCTACTTTTACTCCTTCTGACAGTTAAACTGAGATGTAAAATTGAGTGGTACGATTGTTTATTGTGGTATTCGTTTATCTGTCATCTTCACTAAAGTTCACAGTGTCACTGCAGCGTGTTTAGTGTACTCCAGTAGTTGCAAAAACAGAAGATCAACAACAACATCTGGTGTTTAGTTTGTTTACATCTACGCTGTCATATTCTGGCATCAGTGGCACATTCGACTCCCTCTTTCTCTTTTCCTCAGGGGGCCCCCACTCAGGAGGCTGCCCCAGGCAGCGCAGACCCTACCCTGCCTCAGGTCTATGCCCCGCCTCCCTCTTACCCCCCACCAGGTCAAGGTCCCCCAACATCCGCCAGCAGACTGCCAACTCTCGACTTTAGCTCTGCACATCCGAGCTCAGAGTACCAGGAACATCCCCAGCTCAGAGTCTATCAGGGCCCTCAGCACGATGGGGGCGACTCTCTGACATCTGGCAACACGGTAAGAGCGATCTGTGACAAATGTTGATGTTCCAAGTCAATAAAACACGATCGTCAGTAAGTCAACAGGTAGCACTTTCACATGTCCTGCAGAGCAACAGGCCCAGATAGGGTTTCCTTCTATATTTAGAGCCCCATGTCCACTGCGGTGTCCTTGTATGGAAATGCCTGTCACCCACTGTAGAGCAAAATGTCGAGACAGCTGATAAGGGATTTATTGATGAACATAAATGCCCACTTTTCCTTTCTCCCTCCCCCAGGTCTCATTTAAGTGTCAATAAAACTGATCACCTTTGAAGATCACTGCTCGAACTTTGTGCTGATACTTACAGTTTACAGTTCAAGCTATCCGAGGGATGTTTATGAAGTCCATGTCATGCTTTTGTGATTTGTCTGATGATATCATTTGTGGTACAGGATAAACAATGATTATATCTTTAAAAATGTATCAACAAACAGTTTTTGAAACTAAACATAAGTTTTAATACATAATTTGTGTCTTCATTGTGCTACTGAGATAAGACTATTTCAACCTGCTTCCCATAAAATTTGCTTTACGTATTTAAAAAAAACAATCAAAATAAATTGTTATTAAATTGAGGGAAGAACCCTCCATTATAATTTTAGCCTCAACTAAATATAAAGTCATTGCTCTGCAGCTGTTCCAGGCTGGTTGCGTAGATAACCCTCTTGTTTATTACCACCTCAAATGTTTCACTGTAATCTTGCCGGTGGTGTGACAACAATGTCCTTTACTCAGACTGGCAGTTACCACGTTGATGAATTTCACTGACACCCTATGGTCTCTGGTTGCTGCTGATGTCTTTCTGTGTGTGGCCTGTACCACTTCAGCATTGCTGCACCGTGGAAACGTCTGTAATTTCAATTTATATTGTAAGATAAAGATCCTAGAATAACAAAGAGCACAGCAATGCACAAACAGGTCACACTGGCCTCAGTCTTTATGAGCTGCCTGATGTCTCCTCTTGATTTTGAATGAAATAACTTGATAAAACTTTAAGGAACTGTTGTTACAATTCACAGGTTACTGATCTTCAGGGTTCCCAAAGGACACGCTGATTAGAGGAAAGACCCCAAGTCCCGTTAGGTGATGTTTGTCTTGTGAGCGCAAGATAAATATCTTGTTTTATCACCTCAGAGTGTCAGTGCAGTCAAACATATACATTCCTGTTACTTTTGCATATATACACTTTATTGTCATAGCTGGGGATAGGGTGAGATGCAGGCTGATGATCCGCTGTGGTGACACCTAAAGGAAGCAGCTGAAAGAAGAAGAGGATATGCTGCTGGAATGTTATGGAAATTGTAATAATGTACATTATACAATTACACAGTTTGGAACGTGAGGGCTTCT
>VOQK01015968.1:2895-13115 GCA_015052645.1 Benitochromis conjunctus
TTTATTAATATTCTGCATATGCCTGAGTGTACTCCATGAATTATAGCTAGAGGTGCTGCAAGATGGAAATATACCTTTGCGAACAGCTTCCCAGCCAATTATATTCAGTAGCACATACCAGAAATGACAGTTTGTTACTTGGACATATACTTGGAGAGCAACTTTCACCTCACAATGGTATTTGTGGCCTGCTAACCTCAAGCATCTTTGATCTCCTCTTTAGGTTTATATCTGGATGTTGTGCCTTTATCTGACAGCGAGGTGGGAGTGAGATGATAGTGAGTGAAGGAGGCTGAATAAGGATGAACATGTCACCTCGTCTTAGGCCAGACAGATTGCGCAGAGGCTTTCGAGGTAGCTGGCTCTGCAGTGTTGTTTAAATGTTCCTGTCTTGATGGTGTGATACAGCATGTCCCAGGCTAATTCAGACAGCCCAGAGAGAAATAAGCCATGCAGCAAAGGTTAGCACGCTGGAGTGACTGGAAGCAGATACAGTGAAATCTTCTTGGCTGGGGTGACTTTATTGTTCTTCCCCAGAAATTCCCAGACGGTTGGAAATTAGCCTGTATGTTGTTTGCACAAACTCTAAAATGATTGTTTCCCCTCCACATTTGGCCTTGTGATGAAAGATGCGTGTGATACTCTGCTGGATGATATTTATCTTAGAGGGAAGAGCTTTGATTCTGCACCGCAGGAAGAACATGTGGGCAGTTTTTTTATGTTGCACACAGCCGGATAGTGTTTGACTCATTTCCAAACTAAATCCCAGACGCTGGACATGGGTGGTCACACCCTGAGTAACGTTTCACAATGCCCCTTTAATGCCTCTTGTTTGTGAACCAAACATTGTTTTTGTGTTTGTATTTCACTGGTTGCCCACATAACTTAGCACCAAACTGTCATATAGATATTTCCAAAGGATGCTATCCCAGTGATGGTCCCCTCTCACCACCTCTCTTTTATGCCTTCCATGATGAAAGCCAGATGTTGGGTTGGAGCAAAACATTGTGGATCTGATCACATATTGTAAATTAAAAAATGTTTTACGATAAAGACGATCCATTTTACCGACTCTCTTGTTTAAAATAGACATTACTCTTCGTTACTTTTATTAAAGACGACGAATTATCTCAGTAAGATTCAAACCTTCTTCTCTAGATGTGGAGGACTTTCTTAAGTCGACTGCCTTTTTGAGATCTTCATCAGAACATCCTGTAACAGTATTTCTCGCCTGCTTCATGATAAAATCACCTTATGGAGGTCTTTTGACATTTGCATGTGCGTCCATTGAACCAAGGACTTTAACAGCTGAGTTCCTTCAAAACACTGGAAAAACAAACAGAAAACTGCTTTAAAGATAACGTGATTAAATGTACTCCCATGTGGTTTTTCTGCTCAGTGATGTTTCAAAAATTGTCTCAATATAGTCCGTTTTTTCATTAAAGAAGTATCTTAAGAGAACGTTCAGTCGAAGAATGGCTGCTTTTGTCTGACTGAAACGTCAATTCTGACACATCTGCAGATATTATCTGACATGCAGCCTCGGCCTATTTTTGAGCCGATGGCCCTGAAACATTCAGATATGGCGGCCCTTTAATAACTCTGAGGCCTCTTGCACAAGCTTGAGCTTCCCGGCTCTCTCAGCTGCTCTTTGCGCTCCGTATGAAATGAATGGCCCTCTGGTGACTTGTTGATCTTGTTACTCAGAGTGTGAACGCACGGTTAGAATGACTTGTTCATATTTTTTTTTTTCACTCAAATGCAATTATGAGCAGCATGGACTTTAAAACTGGAGCTTTTACAGCTGCGTAACATTAAATATCATATTTTACAACGCTGAGACACACTACCCTATCCAAGACCAAAACGCTTTTTCCATGTTGCAGTTTATTTAACCTTATCTGAGTTGAATTCAAATGGCTTGCTGCATGGAAACAGGAGTACTGCTGAGCTTCCTGAGCACATCCAGGCTCCTCTGAGGCATCCATCACACTGTGTAATAAGCTGTTGAGTGTTGCTTGAAGTGTGCGTGTGTGTATTTGCAGTACAGTGCTCAGTGCTGATGGATACCCAGTGACACTTGTAAGATACGGCCTAAACATCCAGGACAAGGACTGCACGATCGTATGAGCAGCATCACCAGCCCGCTGCTCTCTGAACTCGTCTGCTGTTAGCAGCGGATAATGCAGCTCTAAAGCCTCTTGTGTAAGTGACCTGATCACCAAAGGCAGGGCAGGAGGGGACAGCGAGTGACGTAAGTGTCCTCCCATTCTTCCTTCCATCTCCTCCGTTTTCTGATCCTGACCACTCGAGAGGTCAGCTGCTCTTTGCCGTTGACCCTAATTCCTTAAGGAAAGGTTTCCTGAGAAGAGACACTTCTTGCGCCCTTCCCCCTTTTTGGCAGATGACCTGGAAACGGTACGGAGAGCAGCTGACGCAGACGGAGACTGCAGATGAAGCACTGAAGTGCCTGAACTGCGTCGCTGGTTTTATGATGTGATGAGGGACATTGTTCCATCTGTTTCCTGCTCCTGAAGGCTGCAGCATTTGCAGTCAGATCAGGATGAAGACAAATGAATAAACGGAAGGATGAGTCATCGCTTTATTGTCATGTTATGACAAGTGTTTCTGCCTGAGCGTGTGAGGCTGGAAATATTGACAAGGCTGTTAAATAACTTTGAACATGTTTGTTTGTCGGGAGTTTCTGTAAACACATCGAACAAACAATGGGCAGCGTCGCTGACGACGCGTCTTTCTATAACTAGGTTTCCGTTGTTTGCTTCATGAATAAACATGCTAATTAAAAACGTTGCACATGACTTCTTGTTGTTCTCCATTCTGAAAGCCATTTGCTTGTTAGGTAGGTCTTCTTCTTTCTACCTCTGCACTCAAACCCATCTGTCTCCTTTCTCTTGCCGCGTTCGCTCGTCTTTCTTCCTCCAGCACCTGTCAAATCTATTGTCCTCCTCAGGAGAAGAGTAAACCCAGACAGGCATGCTCCTGTGACCTGTTGAATGGCCCTCTCCCAACTGGGCAGGTTCCTTTGTTCCTCGAGCCTTTCTTACCAGGTCTTGAAGCAATCAGGAATGGGGCATCCGTCTTTCCATTGAGGGAGGCGTGGTTCTTGCTGCTTGCTGGGTGTGATTACGGACCACACATGGTCGTGCTCCAGTAACTCACCAAGACCGGGGGCCTTGGTTTGTGGGCACAGACCCCGACTCTGCCTCCTCTCCCTCCAGCCAGCTTCATAAAGCACTCTTCTTCTCAGCCTTTTGTTTGGAGCCTTTCACATAGCTGGAGCTATGCAGGATCCTTTGTCCTCCTATCTGGGGGCCCGGTGCCCCAGCATCCACTCCCTCAGCTTTGTTCCATCCACCTACAATATGTCACCAACAAGTATTTCAGAAATGCAGTGAATACACGTCTTTCTGTCACAGTGAACAGAGCCTAAGTAAAGAAAGGGGAAAAAGGTTTTTAGTTTCATGTTGCTGTGGAGGTTTTGCTGATGTTTATTGAGATGAGCTGATCGTGTGTATAAATTCATTGGGATACAGCACAGTTTTCTTTTTCTTCCTATTTTTGTAAAAACAAAAAAGGCAAAATTACCATTACCTTAGTTGTTTTTCTGATGCTGGTGAAAAAGGAAATTCAAATCTGTACAGTTAGATTTCAGACAACGTAGTAGACCACAACAGTTAAGTAACTCCCGTCATGCATCCCATAAATCCTAGGAAGAGCTTTTTCGATCAAACCTGTGAACATATTTATCATACACGGGTGAATTAAAAAGCAAAATAAAACATGCATCGTTCTTGTGTCTGCATCGTTAACATCTGTCCCTCATGTCTCCACATTCACTGCAATGTCTGACTGTGCAAGCACAAATCTTTATGTGCAAACCTTATTAGGTTTCCTTTTTTCTTCTTGTATCTGAAGACTGGAGCCGTTTGATACAAGTGTCAGTAAGGTTTTTTTTCATTATATTGCTAATTTAGAAAACTTCTGTCAAGGCCTGCAGCAAGTAACGGTTACCATCCTGATGCTTTATTAACACGAGGCATCCGGGATTTATTTATAACCTTATTCTTATTTTAGCAGGATTTCTCTGTGGACATTTTAAACTGTCATTTTATGCATCATGGAGTTTACCAGTTTGCTCTGGTTTACCATGCAAATGGTGATGATTTGTTGGTGCTGCCAGTCTGGCTGAAGCGTAGCATACAGTTGTTCATTTCATCAGACCTCCGCACCACATGGTCCTTTATTGTTTAGCGGCTAACCAGAATTACACTACAGAGAAACATCAAAGAGAACCCGGGTAGAAGAGACCTTGAAAATAAGGATTTCTTGTTTAACCCATTCAGGTCACTGTGCTGTCGGCAGCATTTAGCACAGTTTACGGGTTAAAACATGAATTTTTGGCATCCCTGTAAAAATTTAAATTTGCTTTACTGACCAACGTTTAATTCCAGAAACAGTCTGTGACATCAGATGACCTTTTAGGCCAAACTTGTGTAAAAAACTATTAGTCTGGTCATTTATCTTTTATTTATTGTAATTATTCATTAAAATAAAATATGAGTGTGCCACAGGGAAAATGATCAAATCAAGCAACTCTCCCCCTGTGGAGTCACATGACTCATTATTTACGCAGGCTCTTTAGCAACCAGATCTGGCCTTAGGACAGAGACTATAGATTGATGTTGTGTGATACCTGCTCTCAGGAGTGCAGACCCACCCAAACACATCGATTTCTGCTCACGTTGATTCTGTTTAGTTCAAAGTCCGGTGACCCAAAGCTGAGCATTAAAGCTAATGATACAATGTCAGCTGTTATTTTATTATTGATATTATTTCAGTGTTTTGCATGTTGTGTGTGTGTGTGTGTGTGTGTGCGTGCGCGTTCAACAGCTGGTTTTGTAAAACCCAGTAGTGCTGACTGTTGCAGAGCAGCTCAGCGTCTTCGTTTGGAATTCAATTTAGCCCGACAAAGCGAAGTGAAGAAAATTGCCTCTGAATGTTATTGACTTGGAGAAAAAGATTAGCTGTGGAAAGTCTTTTGTGGAGCAGTGACAGTAGTGACAATACAATACAGAGAAGACATGAAGAAGACATGGGAGGAAACAGTACTGTTAATAAAGGCGGTTTCACATTTTTTGCTATTTCAAGGCACAAAGATTAGATTGTTATGCTTAATTTTTTGGGTCTTTCTCTGCTTGCGCTTGTATTTGTATCAGTGTAGCAGTATTCTTTCTTTTGTGATTTTAAAAAAGATTCATCCATCCATTTTCTTACCACCCGTCCAATTCAGGGCCATGCTGGGGGGCTGGAGCTCATCTAACACGAGAATGGGGCAAGAGGTGGGGTATACCGAGAAAGGCCGACAGTCCATCACACAGAACAACAAGCAAACACACTCTTATACTCACACCTGTTTAGAATGACATGCATATACTGAGACTGTACAAAGCGTCCTGAAGCTTCCTGCTGTGAGCTCATAGCGCTAACCGCTGCCCCCCCCACAGAGAAAAAAGGACTGTCCAATAAAATCAAGATGAGATAAGTGCTTTTGAAATTATTCACGGTGTCGGTTGAGTCGGGTGAATGTTTTGTACAAAAATCCTGCATGACAGTGGAAAACATAAAAGTGTGTGTCAGTAGTAGATAAGCTCCTCAGTAATATTTGAAGGCACGGGTTAACTGTGCCCTCTCAGTGTGTTTACTTGTGTTGATTTTTGCACTTTCGAAGTGGAAAAGTAAATGAGGAAATTCAGGGTCTGTAAAAAGCACAGGCCTCGGTTAAGGAGTCAGTGCGGTTTGTGCGATTTGGTGGCTGTAAAATTTCAAATGCGTAAATGAGCCGCTCACAAAAATGCAAATTGACACCATGTGGAAGACAAAGCATTTAAAAACACATAAGAGGCTATTTGGGTTGTTTATGACTTTACAATGCAAAGCAGTGTCACGCAATGGAAAGCGGCGCTGGAGATATTTACGGTGAGCTCCTTTTGTATTAATAGACAACTTCAGGCCACGGAGATGAGCCTAATTTTAGTTCAGTCATTTTTTCCATCTTCCATATTCATGGACAAACCTTGTTTATCATGTAGAAGCTGAGACTTCGTCTTCAATCCCTTAAAACCCAAAGTATTAACTTAAGCAAACGGATTTTATTGAAATTAATAACAGATTACTCTTCCACCTAAACCTAGTTGTACCAGTCTTACACTGACGCTGGTCATCTGATGGCAAACAAACACTAATGGAGCTGCAGTACGAGCACTCACAGTCCAGTCTGTCATAGATAGATCTGTGCTGAGGCCTGACGGAGCACCAAAGGCCCATCCCTCCACATTAACACTGACAGCAGCCTCATTACTATCACGTGGCTGTGGATTTGGGCTCTCCATCGCTCTGTGAATCTGCTACATGTGCGTTCAATTAGCACTGGAGTCCAAATGGGAGCACTAAGAAAGGCTGGGTTGAGAGCAGTGTGAGAACACTGGCCTGTTGTCACAGTATCTAATAAAATTAGTCGGCGCTGCATCCACTGATTCTTTGTATATTTAAATTGTTGACTGCAGCACGTTTAGTGCGTATAAGGTCCCGCCCTCTCTCGTGTCAAGACCTGCAGCTTTATCATATTTGTTTGCATTTGATTGATCGCACAAGACTTCTTGAAAATAGCCACTATGCCCAGAGAAGACGGGCTCTGTGAGTATGCTTGCACTAAAGGAGCTTCTTCATATTTAAACAGACGTAGCCGTGAGGCGAGGCGCAGCTGTTTCAAATGCTGAAGATATAAGATGCTAGGGGTACTAAAGATGTCTTCTCCTTTCTGCTCTGTTGGCATTCTCAAAGGCCCTTCCTGCACTTAAGCTCCCCTGCCATAAACATCACTGAACAGAGGACTCTGCAGTGATGCTCCGTGATTCATGCTCAACCTTCGGGGCTGCTGGGTCTCGTAAAATGCCTTCATGTAAAAGGGTTTGAGAAGTATGATGGCAAAATGCTAGATAGATGAGCAAATTCACTCATGTGTTGCTTTTCTGCATACATGAACTCTTCCACAGGATTTTTCCATCTTACTGTGGTTGCTCCATCCATCTGATGTCGGTTGGAATGAAAAGCTCCACGGTTCATCCAAACCCGAGCAAGAATGCCTAAGTAATGGCTGAAGGGGTCGTATAAACCCAACACGGTCACAAACTGAGGAAGAGTAGGTTCTCCATCCTTTGCAGTGTGAAAGAGATGCACCCTGAACACGAGAGAAGGAACAAGTCAAACTAATTTATTACCGTGTGCCCAAGAAGGTCAGAGCACGACAAAAGCCCCCTGTTGTGAGGAAGAGTGCTGTGAAGTGGCCCCCTCCGAGCAGGGCCTGCGTGACTACCACGGCATTAGACATGGGTCAGCGTTGGGGGGAAAATGGAGCTGGAATAGTCTGAGGATAACAACTTTAGTCTTGTTGGGCTGTGACATTTATTTTAAAACACTCAATGGAACTTCACTTAATGGAAACTTTTCCAGATTTTGTCTTAAGTTGGTAAAAAGCCCAAAGAGACGCAGCGCGATTGAATATTTCAGATTAGCACTGGCACGTTAGACATGTTAACATGCTAACGTGAGCATTTATACAAAAGAAGCAGTTTCTTACAGAACACTCGACACAAAAGAGTTAGTGCCTGAGAAAGCGAGGGATATGTGTGAGAGAGAGGAGCACAGGGGTGACCCAGCAGCTCTCTGCTGTCTCTCTCAGCCCTGCACATGCTGACAGATTTATTAGATGCAATAATCAGAGTGTATATCACTCTGCTCTGCATGGGCAGCGCCTCATAATTGACTTTTGCACCTGGAATAAACCATAAACATCACACAACTTTACACTTGGCCCGAAAATGTGACATTTAGATGATTTATTCCGAATACTGTGGCTTTGGACAGCGATTGAAGGTCCGTTTGAAGATCGTCAACAACATTCTTTAAAACAGAGAGACAATATTTTTGTGATGTATTTCTCCTTGAACCGAAGCTATTCGGGGAACATTAATAGACATGCTTTTTTTTTCTTTTTTTAAACGCAAAGGCTAGTAAAGAGGTTTAATCATACCCTTGTGATGCAGTGCTAGATTGCCCTTATTTGTCAGTCCTGTTTTGGCCAAATAGAAGTATGATTCACTGGTTGGCTGGATGGTTTGCCTGCTGTCTTAGCTGAGCTGATCAGTATTCAGCTCACACCCTACTGTGGCCATCCTGTACCCCACTGAAAGGCTGATCAGGGATGCTAGGCAGCAGGCAGGGGTATTCAGCGAGCTCTCTGCAAGCTCACTGGACTAGCCTGGCCCACTTCAGACTCAGTGTCCCAGTGTTTGCTTGTCTACTGTGCCATGAAATGGAGTAAGGGTCCATGACTGTGCCAGTGAAGCAATGCAAATACACTGCTCTGGGGGAAGACCTACGGAGGCTTAGGAGTGCTGCTGGGTGATTTGTGCACAGTGTTACTTGCTGCACTCTGAAGATCACTTAGATCCTTTTGAATGAATTCATCTTTTTTTTTTTATTGTGTGTACAAAGTAAACATAATTTTTAAACTTTAAGCACAGATTAGAGCAACCTGTCCACACCACTGGAGTGCATGTCCATTCAAAGAAAGTAAGAATATAAGTCAGAGGAAACAGGCAATATAAAACTGGGAACACCACCAGTAATTAAACTCTTCAACATACATAGTAGACCATAGTGCTAGGCACATGCAAATCATATCCACGTAGGAAGAATATTAATTGGCAGAATTAGTTTTCAGGCACCCTCATCTGTGGCCGTCACTTTGCCTGCACAGCCACCATCTCATCCACACTTACCCTCATCAATTATAGTGACTGAAGGAGACATCAGAGATCCACAGTAAGGAGTAATAGTGCAATGCTGCTATTCTCTTAATTTTCTTTTAATACTTATTGAACTTGTTTCCAATTTTCAATTTTTATCAGTTACATTAAAATTAAGAAGACTCAAATATCCGTAATGTTCACTTGCGCCGTTTTAAGAACTGGTATTATAAACATGCTAATCACATGTGTCAAGTGGAAGAAAGAAGCTATTCATTCATGACAATAGGGATTTTATGGTGGGCCCCAGTAGTGTGTTGGCTTCAGCAGATACCCCACAATGGCACTGGCTCTGTTTGTCTTCTTGAACTGTCCTCTTTTTTCATGCAAAATATATTAAATCAGTCAGTGACTCTTTTATACTGGAGTGGTAATGAAATTTTGGTTTAAGATACAGAATGTGTGGGGATCTGAAAGCAAGCCAAGTCAAATAACGTCGGTATTTCAGCTCTTTTGAGTGGCGCCTATGTTCATGTTTTCCCTGTATGCCTTAGCTGAAATAGCCTTACACTTACGTGTTAATATTGTTTATAGATTTATTGTTGGTCCCCATGCTTGATTTGGCAACGATTTTAAGCCAAATGCCTTTCCAGATGCAACCGTCCCCATTTATCTGGGGTCGTAACCAGCGCTACTTATTTCTTTATTTATCCTTCTAGTCAATAAAAAAAAATAGAAAAGGTACTCATGCATATACAAAGAGTACCATAGTGGCAGCATGACCTGCTAGCATGCTCACGAGAAGAAAAACTGGAAAGAACTTCTGGGAAACACAGAGTGGCCGGCCACTGTGTCTGTGTGGGGAGACCGAAAACACCACCGGGCGTCTTTTAGATATCGAATCTCCACGATGACGTAAAATTGGCAGATCTTCGCCAACTCTTTTCTTTTTACATGCTGCCAGAAGTTGAAATCCTAATAAGTATTTTATTGTAAAAGGGTAACTTTTTCTTCAGTGCGCCGGTGTCCAGACTAAGAGTTCTTTAGTCTGATCTTCATCACCTGATTTCAATTAATGTTTCAGCCAGGTTCAATTAGAGTCCAATGAGAACGCCCGACTCATACAAAGACGCTTCTTACTAGTAAAATTCAAGTGTTCCACTTTGTTAAACTGGGTATTGATGTGCTTCCTATTTACTTCTTGAATGCTGCTGCATATTTTTCTTTATAGGCATACGAGGCACTCGGTACTTTACAAAAACCTTTACTCTTGTGTAATTTATTTCTGGTCAGATGCCCAGCTGACATGCATTCTGTGGGGAGAATGGTTTGCCTATTTTTATGTCATTTTCCTTCAGGCTTTGGAGGATAAAAAAAAAAAAAAGAGGAGTG
>VOQK01015973.1:1766-15797 GCA_015052645.1 Benitochromis conjunctus
TAAAAATATAAATTCTTAGACAGAGCTTTATTATGTCTTTTTTTTGTTGTTGTAAATTTTGGCTACAAACAATTTAGCAATAATGTATTAGTCTGTAAGCATTATAATTATATAACAGGACACCTAATTTTACTTGCTGACCTTTTATCAAATCAGAATCTCAGTTTGAATTTTGTTTCTGTAATTATTTGAGAGTATTTACTCTTAGAGCATTAAGAACCACCCTGCAACTGAAGGAATGAAAACTAAAACTGTCTTTGCTCATTTTGTGTCTTGTTGACAGAGCATAGACAGAGAATATTGGTAAGTGTGCTACTTTACCAAATTTGTGTTTTTGTCAGATTTCTTTTGTGATTTAAAATATGCCTTATTGATGTAGGAGATTGTCTACAGCAGTTGTAGTCTGTGTTTAACCTCTTTTTTTTGTAAAATCAGTCCATTGTAAAAGATGATCTGTGATTGTTCAGTTACTGCCAACACCTGCCCTGTCACCTGAACACCCTGTGGAGCCAGAACAATGCATCTTGATTTTGGTATTGGAAAAAAATAAAATTGATACACTAATAAAGACACTGATATAGTGTGGGTATATAGAACTTGTTTTGTAGTATAGGACTTTGTTGGATAGCCTTGCTACACTCTGATTTTCTTCCACTGCAGTCTAATAATATGACACTAGAGGGTGATGCATAACAGGACATGGCATGCCAGATGTATGTGTGTACACCAGCATATGTGTGTGTCTGTGTGTGTGTGTTTGTGTAAAAAAATAAAACACTCGAAGGCATATTTGCTCCATATTTGTAGAAAAGTGTTCAGGGTTATTTCCTGACAAATCATTCTGTGTGCAATCATTTTTTCTTCTATCAATACTTTAAGAACGCACAACAGCACATGGACACACACACACACACACGCGGGCACACAGAAACTGAAGCAGTAAATGGAATTAAACACCTTTTTAGAAAAGACAAGACCAAATCCTTCACGCTTGAGTCACCTTCTGTTTGAGATTATGTATGCATATTATTTATTCATATTCTCATCTTGACTTACCCATATGTTTTAAAGGTCAGGGTGTTATAACTGTTTTAGAAGGTTAAAAAGTTAGTGGAGGGCCAAAATCATTAAGGCACTCTGGAGAATGTGTATGCCACCAAATTGTATAGTTTTTTTGTAGCTGGAACAGGCTGCGTGTCAAAGTGTACAGTGGCCTGTAAGAGCCAAAAACCCCACAATAATAATTAGGATAAGGAGCTGATTTTCCTGTGGTTTTCTCTTTTAGCGTGGCAGGCAGGGCCGTGCAGAGATGTTTGAAGGGGTGGGTGCTCAAAGTTAAAAAGGGGCACACAGAACCAGGCTGAAGAACAACAGCCCACATTCATCAGGAATCTAATATGGAATCACATCATATCACTGTCATCAGGGGGACAATGCAAAGCTAACGTAGCCTATGTTTTACCTGATGGGTACAATGTTGCTGTTGAGTGGTTGCTGCTGCTCCTGCTGCTGATAGTGCTGGAGGGCAGGGCTGTGTTGATCTGTAGATTTGTAGACATTAAAATGTCCGCAGGATAAGATAAGATAGCTCTCTATTGTCACTGTTACCAGAACAATGAAACACAGTTTGGCATCTCTCCATTGGCAGCTTGTAGGTTTTTATACAAGCGAGGTGCTAGCTGATTAAACAAGTGTAATGAGATGATAATAAAATCTAAAGATTGGTGACAGCGCTTGGAACCATAAGGCAACAAAAGTGTGGGAAATAAACTAGGCCCTGCCTGTGATTCACTCTTTGCCTCTCTTCCTCCTTCATCTCCTCATCTCATCTATCACTCTCCACTTGCTGTCCATCTGAGAACACGGCACACTTTGCTATTGCATTAATCTATTATTTCATTATCCACACATAACAACTCTTGCACCTAATCCATTATAAAGTAATGATAAAAAAATGTAATGCAACAACTACACGTGTTATTGTTACCTGTGCTCTTTTCAAACCAGCTGGTGAGAGATCCACTGCCTCACACAGCTCCTTTTGTCACTGTTTCCTCATGTCCTTACAGGGCATGTCTGGACAATGTTATATCATGAATAATAATAATAATTTTTTTTTAAATCTATACACATAAAACACACACACATGCACACACATGCACATACAGCGACATTTTATACCTTCTCCAGAATACTGTATATACTATGGCCACAAGTTTGCATCATGGTGCTGAAACAGAATACTTCCCTTACTATTTATTCCTAGTGGTAAAATAATAAGATAATAAAAAAAAATAAATAAAATAAAATAATGCATTTATGTGGATTCGATTTGTTTGACTATCCACTCTGTGCAGGCAGAAAGCTTATTAAATGTTTAAACTGCAGAGATACAATAATTTTGCTGCTGTAAAATCAGCATTTTGTCATATTTGAAATATAAATGTAATATAATCTGTTTCTTAACGTATTTTCCTTAAATACAGTTTTTATTCATAATATGATAATAATCCATAATTATGTGGATTTGCATATTAGACAGTGTTTAGTGAAATATGGTGGACAGAGGTACAGACCCCTGACACCCTTACCCAGTTAGCTAACAGCTAATGACCAGCGCACGTGTGCAGGTAATAAAAGGACAGGTAATGTTTGTCGTGCTGTTGCACACACAGCACACTCATTTGTTTCAATTTGTCAGTTGTCACAAGACAACTTACCAACGTGTACATAATAAGCTAATACTGCTGTGTGCTATAGACTACAGTGTATGCTGTAAACGTTACTTACTGGTTTTTGTGCATCTCCCAATTAATTTGTGTTTCTCCTACAGCTCTGCACCGCTCAGATGGAAAAAAATATGCATGTTCTTTGCGAGCTCGTTCCCGGCTTGTAACCAGCGCGCTCTGCCGTCAAGGGCGATCATTGGTTAATGGTAGTGATGTGACTGATGCAAGCTAGATTTATTTAGCAAAACTGTGATTAATAGTTAAATATTATTGTTGAGGGGCACAGGCAGGACTCCACACGTACACACGCATTCAAGTTTTTTTTTTTTTTTAAAGCCTCAAGGAAAGGGCACTTGGGGCACCCATCAGGAAAGGGGCAGGGGCTCAAGCCCCTTCCGCCCCCTCTTCTGCACGTGCCTGATGCCAGGGTATCTAGCATAATACTTGCATTAAACTTTTCAGATCTGTGCATTTATCCAGCACATGAAGTTCATGTTTTAGACAGCTTACTTAAATCATCACAAGTTTTTGTCTAGCTACATATACAACAATAAGCCACAGCTAGCCGTTAGCTTAGTGGAAAGACTAAACATCTGTGAAGGTATGTGTTTTATAGTCTTAAACTCTATTAAAACACAATACTTTAAATGTGTCATTAATAGGCTAATAAATTGTGCTGCTTGTAGATGGTTAGCATGTGACAGAATCCAGCTAGCTTCCTGTAGGCTAGAGCTCACAAGCAGCTGAAAAAATTACAAAACAAACCCCTTAAAATCCTCAATGTTATTGCACCCTTTACTCCTTAAATCCACTTTATATTTCCACAGACTAATTGTCTTTGTTATTAAGAGCTTAAACGCGGTCTATGAACGTGACTTTGTGTGCATGTGCCTTTTGTATGTGCAGTCAGAAACTGGTTTAGAGGAGCCAGAGAAGCTGCTGGCAGCTAAATTAGGAGCACATCAATCTTTTATGGATGTTGTTTTACAGTTCCTATCTCACTGTTATCTCTCTGTCTCTTTTAGGCCGGAGGGGCTAGCTGATTTGATCACCAGCCGTCTTATGCACACATCTTAAGAGATGTGGAAACGGATTAATTTGAAGGACCATTTAAAACACAACACTGTCAACACAACCTGTCTATAGAATCTCTCAGTTATACACACAAGTGGGTGATATTGTATCCCACTTTGTTGAGCGTGTAACCCATATCTAAAGCTGCTGCAGGCGTCTGGATTCCAGTCCACTCCAGCCCATTTTCCTGGTGCCACTCCCCCACACTCTCCGCTCTTTCCTGTCAGTTCTCTTCACTATCCAATCTAATAGCAGTTACAGTGAAAATGCACACATACACACACCACCTGGGCAAATTTACTTTGTAATTTGAAGTTAGGCCTATAACTCTGTCAATAGATTTTTTTTCCTGTGCCAACCTTCATACATCATTCAGTTTAGTGAAGAAGTCATGTCTAACTGATTTTCATTTTCATTTCTTTTTGTCCTGTTATTGTTGATCCCCACCCCCACCGTTCAAACCCTGGAACAAATGAAAAATCATCATCTGTTATCTGATCTGCAAAAAGCAAACAGAGTGTAGGGAGGTGATTAATGTGATTTTTTTGCACATGTGTTAATGTACACTGGTGCGTGTGTAAAATAGGTAATTGTCATTCTCCCGAGCACGCATCAGGACTCTGAATTTTTTACACGTTTTCACAGCCACCCAGTGAGCCGTATGGGTCGTTGGCACTACAAATGTGATTTTCATTGCTGTAGTTAATTCATTGCTACAGCATTAGGCTGTAATAAAAGCTATATTCATAATTAGGAATGAGGATAGGTAACTCACACACATTTGTTCAGCGTTGGGGGTCGTACCAATCTGCTGTGCAAGAACGAGAGGTATGTTTTTGTTGGATTAACACAACAGTGCGGTTTTACAAATTAGAACATAACAAAATTATCTGGTTCGCAACAGGTTATAAAATTAAATAAATACAACATCAGACGAACAACGACTCATGACACATTACACCATGCCATTATTTAACAAATCCAAGTGAAATTGCAGAAACATTGTGTGAAAAACTAAGTACACCCCATGATTTAATAGCTTTTAGCAGCAAGAAGTTGATGTAATCATTTTCTGTATGACTTTATCAATCTCTCACATTATTATGGTGGAATTTTGGCTCACTCTTTACAACATTACTGGAGTTCATTGAGGTTTGTGGGCACGTTTATGTAGAGCTCTCCTAACGTCCTGCTACAGCATTATAGTCGGTTGAGGTATGAACTTTGACTTGGTCATTACAACACTTTGATTTTTTTTCTATTTCAGCTGCTCTATTGTAGATTGCTGCTGTGCTTGGGATCATTGTCCTGTTGCATGGCCCAATTTGGGCCGAGCTTTAGGCCAAAATTGACTAATGGCTTCACACTTGATCTAGAACAGTTTGTTATACAGAAGAGTTCATGATCAACTCAATGACTGTAAGGTTCCCAGGTCCTGGGGGTTGCAAAACTAGCCCAAATCATCACCCCTCCACCACCGTGCTGACAGTTGGTATAAGGTGTTTGTGCCGGTATGCTGTCTTTGGTTTTCTCCAGACATGGTGCTGTGCATTATGGCCAAACATCTCCATTGTCATCTCATCTGACCAAAGGACATTGTTCCAGAGATCTTGTGGTTTGTTCAAATGCAACTTTGCAAATTTAAGCTGTACTCCAATGTTCTTTTTAAAGAGAAGAGGCTTTATCTTTGCAACCATTCCAAAGTGACAGAGACTGATAAAGTCATACAGAAAACAATGTTTCAATGACCGGATGGTTCAAGAGGAATTTTTTTTTGTTGAAATTCTGTCCTGCTGCAAAAACCTTGAAACCTAGAAAGCCAGTCTACCTATCACATGACTTCCTCATAACCCAGAACATAAGAGCACAACTGTATGTTTGATTTATTTCTCTCAAATAAATCATAGCCTAGATTCAACTTCTAAATCTTTACTCACAACTCTAATGGGAAAAAATGAGCAGGTGTAAACTATATGCTGTATTGGAGCTTAAGAAAATTAAACCATGCATTTCTTTCACATGTAACATTTTAATGGCTTACAGCTTATACAAGAGATTCAAATAGGACCACAGCTAAATTGACAATTGTCTAAACATTGTTTATTTATTTTTAACGTAGCTAATAAATTAGATCTGGATAGTTTTAATGTTTGTTACACCATTGATGAACTGATGACTTGTCGTGTGCGAGGCAGGCAGAATTAGGACCCAAAATAAGACATGGAGACAAGATAGAGACAGAAACCAGAAACAACTGACTATACACTGGGGATGCTGGGAGGGCACACAGAGGCAACCAAGAAAAACAGGACACAAAGGGGAACAAAACTCAATGAACTCTTCAATTCAATTCAATTTTATTTATATAACGGCAAATCACAACAACAGTCACCTCAAGGCGCTTTATATTGTAAGGTAGCCCCTACAATAATACATATAGAGAAAAACCCAACAATCATATGACCCCCTATGAGCAAGCACTTTGGCGACAGTGGGAAGGAAAAACTCCCTTTTAACAGGACGAACCAGGCTCAGGGAGGGGCAGCAATCTGCTGTGACCAGTTGGGGTGAGAGAAGGAAGACAGGATAAAAAACATGCTGTGGAAGAGAGCCAGAGATTAATAACAAGTATGATTCAATGCAGAGAGGTCTATTAATGCATAGTGAGTGAGAAAGGTGACTGAAGAAGAAACACTCAATGCATCATGGGAATCCCCCAGCAGCCTATGACTATTGCAACTAAGGATTCAGGGTCACCTGATCCAGCCCGAACTATATGCTTTAGCAAAAAGGACAAGTTTTAAACCTAAACTACGAACTAGAAACATGGGTAACCAAACTAATACTCAAAACTGAATATTAGAATTACACAATCCACCTAAAATGAGTAAGTCTAAACAATGCAGAAAATATGTAGTAAATACAAAACACCTCAACAACCCAAGAGTCAACATCCCAGGAACCATGACACAATGACAGCTGGGTTAGTCTTCAGCCTCACTGTGACCCTGAAATAGATACGTGGTTATGGAAATGGATGGATGTAGCTTACATATTTATACTTAGTTATTCTATTTTCCCTCCACATGCTGAGATTAATGATAAAAGGGGGCCAAGGCTAATGCCCTGTGCCAGAATTTTAAAGCAAATGATGTGGATCTGCCTCAAAATTGAAAAATTTCTCCTGTTGCTCAGGCTTCATTATTCCACCATGTTTCATGGAATAGTTTTTGCCTAATCTCGCTGTCAGACAGGCTGACAAATAATCACAAGGCAGCCAGAGAGCTCATTCCCCACCAAAGCAAGTCAAAGCAATGCAAGCTTTAATGGATTCTTTCTTTGCATAACTCCTTACCAAGTGTCGTGGATTTGGCTCAGTAGTTTTTCCATAATGTTGCTAAAAAATCAACAGAACGTAAACAATAATCACACACAAAGTCAGAGGGACAGACAAATGCATAAGAAACACACTCCTGTTTTGATGGAGAAACAATTTATGCCTTATGGCACAAACAACACAAACTGAACATAACTGGTGATAATGAATTACAGCCACACGTGGAAAAAAAAAGGGACACATTATGCAGTAGTGAGACTGAGGCTACGTGCAGTATTACGTGTTCCTCCACAGGTGCATTTATCACAGAGCCTTGCAGCTCTTTTTTCAGCCAGTGGAACTAAGAAGATAAAAACACACAGAAGAAACACTGACAGCTGCTGATTCAAAGGAAAAGACTGATAAGGCAAAAAGGATGGCCATCAGTCTGAAACATGACATTAATAACACTACACAGCATACTATAATGAGCCTGAACACACCAAGCATATATTTTCTTTTGCTCTGCTTTGCAGTTATGAAGTAACTGAAACTGTGATTTAAATATCTCATGTTATATAGTGTTTACTCCCCTTTGCTGGATTTACTTTGCTAACTACTTGACTTTCACACTGTTACTGTTTTCTGTTTAATTTTGTAAATCGTACAAATTATTTAAACCCCTCTTCTGAGTGTTTTCGCCCCTTTTTTTGGTCTTAGTTCTGAAATGGAGCTCTTCAGGTGCCACAGGGAATCATTTGGCGGTCCACTTGTACTCGTTCCGTACAGTACTTTGAAAAAGCAGTACCGGTGGGCTGCAGCGGCTGAAGATGGCTCTGTTAAGAATGTTAATGCAACATCCTTGTTTGACAAGATCTTGCATTAATATTTCAGGGAGCAAGCTTTCAAAGGTAAATGTTACATGTAAAAGCCTCATTTTTTCAGGCTCCCTGAGCAAATTGGCTTGGAAAACAAAAGGTCACACTGGGTTTCTTGACAGATAATACACATCGGAGGAAGCAGTGATTGAGTTCAGCAGTTCTGATGAGTAAAAAACGTTCCCATTGGAAACCGTCATGCACATTGTAAACGCTCTTAAAACAACATAGACCAAGCACTTCATCCTAAGAAACCAGTCACTACATGATTAATATATCTGAGACATTTCACCTCACGTTAAAAAAAAATGGATAACACACATATATTTAAGGATCCTTTCATTTCTTTTCACTGGTTGTGAACAACAGTACGTTTGCGTGAACACTGTGTTGCTAGAAGTAGGCCTGTAGAGTTTGATGTTTCCTTTCTTTGCTTTCATGAATATTTAATCCAGCTCACCATCCCCAGAAGGTTCTTTCCAAATGAAAGCTAAAACAGCATCAACAACAACTACAACAGCTCCAACCAATATGGGAACATGCGCCCAATCACCTACTGTATAACCTCGCAGAGGTTATTCGGTGTTACGTAATAATGTTGCATTTTCTTGTCAGTTATCCTCTCGTGAAAAAAATGAAAAGCTAAAGTTGAAAAAAAGAAGAAGAAAGAAACACACAAGAACGATATATGAAACGTAAGAGCATAGCAAAAAGCTCATGTTGTGATCCATACACAACACACACACACCACATACATATACACTGAGAAAATTAAGGAACGCGAGGTAAGAAAAGCTCTGCAGCAGATGCTAGATAATAGCATAAAAGATTAAGGGAAGAATGACTTCAGGAGTCTGTGCTGTACCTCCTTAAGCAGCGTGTGTGAGTACACACATTAAGTGGTTTTGTGTTTCACACATTTTGTTATTGTGTTTGTGTAGGAGATGGAGGGAATATCTATGCGGAGTGTGTGTAGGTTTATGGTCCATGAAGAAAGCTCAGTATAAGATGCAGATTGCAGAGGTGAGGACAAGAATTGCTTCAGAAAAAAAGTTTAAGAGGGAAGATGAGAAACAAGAAAAAAGTGACGAGAAGGGGACAAAGGGCAGGAAGAAAACATAAAAAATCTATATTATAAGCTTTATGGATAAAGTTCTTATTCTTAGCCAATTATACTGCATATTTACCATCTGATTCTCACATTATTATCTCTAGATATCCAAACTTCAAGATCTCCTTCCACTGCCCGGTTACATCACTGCGTTATGATGTGAATACAAAGTCAAAACTTTCTGTTTGCATTTCAATTTTGAAGTCCTTAAGCATTTCAGTAGAAAGAAAACCTTTATTTCTTAACTTTTAATATCAAAGTTTTCAGAATCCTCTTATTCAACACCATCTCTTGGGATTAAAACAACAAATTGAAGTAAATCATTATGAAAAATCAAATGCAAAGAAACCAAGTAACATTACTGAATGATAAAACTCACATATACCTAACTAGCATGCACCTTGTAGGACAACATTTATCATGAACTAAATCAGCTGTAACCTCCAACCTAAGTTATGCAAATAACATTTAGACTTGAGCTTTAAAAGTCACATGAAAATATTGGTTTATAACAAGGACTAACAGGTAAATTATGGTTAACCTGCGGGCAGCTTCAGACTGGCTCTACCTGCAGAGAGCGTCTATTATCAAATGAGGGGAGTGTCAAAACTTGTAAAATCATAATGTGGTCTTGTGGAGAAGAGTGAAGTTGTAGCTGAAGTGAAGTGAATAGCTGAAGTGTAACCAAATGTTAGAAACCTGTATTTTTATTTTTTAATCTTTAATGTTTTTGTTTGTTCTGCTATTCCCGGTGAACTCTGCTGTCACCCCCTGCACTGTTCTGGCCCACTTGTCAGCCAGTCAGCGTCATCCACGTGGAGCAAAGTGCAGTTGGGATTTTGGAGGAATGACAGTTAGGATCAGGTGTAGTGGTGTGCTTTTGGAAAATGGTGTTAGTAATGCTTGCTTCAAAGAACAGAGCACTTAGCTCTTACCAGACAAGAAAAAGGAAATGTAAGGCCCCGTGCATAACTAAACAAGAGCAGATATATTCTGTGATGTACTTATGAGAAGAATGCATTATTTACATGTTTGAAAAAGTAAATACTCTTTGTTTACTCATACAATGGTTAGCATAACTTTCTTAGCATATCACTAACCGCTAACATGCCTGTGTGACTGGAATTCACACTTGAAACAGGGTGAACATACAAATGTACAAGGAGAACATAAAAAAGATGAGCGAAATAAGGAGAACAGGGACTGTCCACTCCACATGCTACACTGATAAACAAACTGCATGTAGCAGGAAGTGGGAATATCTGTATTTTAAACAAAAGCCAAGGAAAAAAAGTAATATTTTGCAGAAACAAAACTAGCTAAAAAGCTGACAGCGCAGTTAAGAATTTCACAACATATGTGGATAGAGGTGAGCAGTATTGTTTGCCAGCAGAAAAAGGGATGACAATCAAGTTGTTGTGCTAGTCAGTGTTATAGGTGCTAACATTTACATCTTACTCTGCAGTCTCATTGCCCCAACCAAGCCAGCCGATAACAGTTTTGATGAGATCAAGGAAATGCTAAAGACGCATTTATATCTGACACCAGTGATAGAGGAACGTTTCAGGTTTCACAAAAGGAATCAATCAAAGATTGAATCTATACCTGAGCATGTGGCAGAGCTCCTTAGATTAGTGGAGCATTGTCAGTGTGGGGTGAAACTGTCAGATGCACAAGCGACAGGCTTGTGTGTGGGCTGCACAACGAGGGCATTCAGAAATGGCTTCCACAAATGATAGACTAACATTGACTTGGTCTGTGAAGATCCCCATATCTAGGAAGCACAGCAGAAAATATTGGCGAGTTACAAGATGAAAATGCTACGTAAAAGCATGAGGGGGTGGGGGTGGCTGTAGCTCAGGTGGTAGAGCAGGTCCAGATTGGAAGGTTAGTGGTTCGATCCCTGCATGCCAAATATCCTTAGGCAAGATACTAACCCCAAGTTGCTCTCTGATGCGTCCATCGGAGTATGAATGTGTATGAATGTTAGTTAGAGCACTAAAAGTATAGAGAAAGTGCTTGTATGAATGGGTGTGATTGGGTGAATGAGAATGTAGTATAGAGCGCTTTGAGTACTCCGGGAGAGTAGAAAAGCGCTTTATAAGAATCAGTCCATTTACCAACAAAATACAGCCTTCAGTTTATTTACAAGCACATTTTAAAACAACACAGGTTGACCAAAGTGCAGTGCATAGTAAAAAAAGTAAAAAGTAGAACTTACACAAAGAACAAAACCTTGCTTCAGATTGCACAAAATCTACTATGGTATCCACTATCATTTAATTTAGTTCAACTCAATTCAGTTCCATGCAGATTTATTTTTATAGCACCAAATCACAAAAGAAGTCTGCTCAAGGTTGTTTATATTGTAAGATAAAGACCATAAAATAATACAGAGAAAACCCAAACAATGAAACGAACCCCTATGAGAAAGTACTTGGCGACAGTGGGAAGCAAAAACTCCCTTTTAACACAAAGAAACCTCAGGCAGAACCAAGCAAAGGGAGGGGCAACCATCTGTCGAGATGTGTAAAACTTTATGTGTAAAACTTTCTATTGTGTATCAGAATATGATATCCCACCAACAAAAATCTCACCTCTATTTTTGGAATATATAATATTATAATATTTGGCACGCATAATTCATTTAAGCTACAGAGGCAGTAATTTTAGCTTTTAACCACTTTTCCGCACTTTGTGTGTGTGTGTGTGTGTCAAGGGACTGTGCTAACGCAGTGAAAGACTGCTGGACCTTGTATGGAAACCTAGTCTGGGGACAATACTCTTCCCCCCAGACTTGAAAACAACCAAGGTATACGGAAAATCTTCACAGTCTCCTTGGACAGCTGCTTACACATAACCGTAAAACAGAAGTCATACTTGGCAGCAATTAATTTAAGTATCAAATCACAAATCCTGTATTAATGATGACAATTTTAAATGTATATCCCAAATATCCATCCATCCATTTTATTCCTAAGGACGTAGGGTACACCCTGGACAGGCTGCCAGTCTCTCACAGACAGAGAGAGACAGAAAGACCTTTCACACCTACTCAGGGCCGTGCAGAGATGGTTGAAGGGGCGGGTGCTCAAAGTTAAAAAGGGGCACATAGAACCCCTGTGCCTTACCTGTGCTCTTTTTAAACCAGATCCACTGCGTCACATAAAACACACGCACACATGCACATACAGTGACATTTTATACCTTCTCCAGAATACTGTATATACTGTGGCCACAAGTTTGCATCATTGTGCTGATCCAGAATACTTCCCTTATTATTTATTCCTAGTACTATAATAATAAAGTAATGAGAATTAAAAAAACAATAAATGTAAAATAATGTGTTTAAAATAATGTGTTTCACTATCCACTCTGTGCAGGCAGAAAGCTTATTAAAAGTTTAAATTGTAGCGATAATATAATTTTGCTGCTGTAAAATCAGCATTTTATCATGTTTGAAATATAAATCTAATATAATCTGTTTCTTAATGTATTTTCTTTAAAATACAGTGTGTGTTTTTTTAATATTGTAACTATAATAATCCATAATTATGTGTATATGCATATCAGATAGATTTTAGTGAAATATAAGTCCTCCAGAAAGGCAGGGAAAAGTCCTGTAACTTACTTTAAAACTAAATATGTTCCCTAAAACGGTGGACAGAGCTCCAGACCCATGACACCCTTACCCAGTTAGCTAGCAGCTGATGACCAGCACACGTGTGCAGTTAATAAAAGGACAGGTACTGTTTGTTGCGCTGTTACACACACAGCACGCTCATTTGTTTCAATTCATCAGTTGCCACAAGACAACTTACCAACGTGTACACAACAACCTAATACTGCTGTGTGCTATAGACTACAGTGTACACCCTACTTATTGGTTGTGTTGCATCAGTCTGTCTCTTGAGTTAATTTGTGTGTTTCTGCTACAGCTCCACACCGCCCAGGTGGCAAGAAAATGCGCATGCTCTTGGCGAGCTTGTTCCCAGCTCGTAACCAGCGTGCTCTGCTGTCAAGGGCGAGCATTGGTTAAATATAGTCATGTGACTGATGCAAGCCAGATCATTTTATTTAGCAAAACTGTGATTAATAGTTAAATATTATTGTTGAGGGGCACAGGCAGGACTCCACACACACATTAAAAAATAAATAAAAACAATTGCCTCAAGAAAAGGGCACTTTGGGCTCCCATGAAGAAAGGGGCAGGTGCTCAAGCTCCTTGGCAGGCGATCACACACTGATGTTGTTCCAGGTTAACTGGTTAGATTGGTTCACATATTCCAGATGTTGGATCCACAGGAAAAAAGTCTTCTGCCTGGTCTCGTACCTCTGTCTTTCTGTAATCTAAATAATAAGCCGACATTTTCCTTACGGCACCACCGATCAGCTCAACCAACCCTCTAGTTTACCTGCATACATCCTGTTTACCTGTCAGCTGTTAAACATCTGCTGCTGATTTAGGAGACACCCACGTTAACTGTTCATAGTCACAGTTTAACGTGGGCAGCTGCCTCCTAAATATAACGTAACGTCGTTGCAATATTCTGCACAAAATGTTAGTGCTGCAGGGTAGTCTACCCATTAAACCCATAACTACAATACTGTGCAGTCTTGAGCCAACCGTCATTTCTTTTGGCCCATATTTGGTCTTTTGGCCCCACCGGTCGCAGCAGATGGCCGCCCCTCCCTGAGCCTGGTTCTCCCAGAGGTTTCTTCCTGTTAAAAGGGAGTTTTTCCTTCCCACTGTCGCCAAAGTGCTTGCTCATAGGGGGTCATATGATTGTTGGGTTTTTCTCTGTATGTATTATTGTAGGGTCTACCTTACAATATAAAGCACCTTGAGGCGACTGTTGTTGTGATTTGGCGCTGTATAAATCAAATTGAATTGACCTCCTGATTAACAAAAAGAAAAATTAC
>VOQK01015973.1:15817-46150 GCA_015052645.1 Benitochromis conjunctus
TGTATTATTGTAGGGTCTACCTTACAATGTAAAGCGCCTTGAGGCTACTGTTGTTGTGATTTGGCGCTATATAAATAAAATTGAATTGAATTGAATTGAATTTGCTAGGAAAATTTGGAATAGTTGCAGTTTTAGGTCACGTGATAGACTTGCTACCGTGGGTGGTATCATGATGCCCAACAGTTGGACAGGCATCAGGGTCAGGGATCATCAGTCGGTATTACTTCAGGACAAAAGTGTTGTTTTTTCCACCTATCTTGAGCCAAGACCACTTGGATCATCTATCATAAAGGAAAAACGAAGATATGAAGAGAAACTACAAATTTTAGGGACTTGTGATCCATATTTTGCCCTTGCAGCTTCATTTAAATTCCTGAAAGTGGGGACATCTACGTGTGTCTTGTAGAGAACCGCTCACCTTACACTGCTGCCAGGATGGAAGCTTTCAAAGTACAGACCAATGACTGTAGAAAACCTTTCTATAGTCATTGGTACAGACAGTGACACAATAATACCAGCGTGTGGAAGGTGAGGAATGGGGAACAAGAAATTGTTCATCGTTACAGCAAATGTAAGTGTACATGAACATTTACAGTGTAAGGTCAGAAAACTTCCAGTTGAATTAATTTGTCACATTAATGTCGCGTTGAGTCAAGTGTTTTTTTATTGTCAGGTAACTCATTCCCATTGTTTAAATAAGCAACCTGGGATGCTATGGAGAAGCAGGGGTTGGTGCGATTTGGCCTGAAAGCCATACTCTATGCTCATCTGGCAGCTGCAAATAAATGTTGATTCCTGCAACTATCTGGCAGCAACTAGTATCTCTGATGTCATGTGAAAACTATGGATTGAAACACGTGCAAACATAAATTAAAAAAACAATACGTAGGACAAAAATAGTTTGTACATTTCTAGTGAGCTTGACAGTCAATTTGGTATGGCCATCTTTATTCTTCACACAACCTGAACTTTCTTCAGCAAGTTCTCAGTCATCCAGACCACGGTAGTCTTAAGAGCTTAAACAGAAAGCATGTTTGTTTTGTTTTGTTTGTTTGTTTTTTAAAAACACATTTGATTAGTTTAGAACTGACAAATGTGGGTCAGTTTTAGAACTAAAGAAACCTCTTGGAGGAGAGGTGAAATATCTTTAAAAAAAAGCTTAAAGAAGTCCAGTTATCTTCTTTTCAAGGTCTTGAGCTTTTCTTAGGCAACGCTGGTAACGCTAATCAATGTTGCACGAATAATAAATGAATAATAAGCAATAATAAATGATGTAAAGACTAAAAACAGACAAGCTAAATAATAATGCAATGGTTACCTTTATAGTTTTAGGCTGACTCTAGAAAAACCAGAAAGACCCATTGTCAGTGTATCACATAATAGAGTTCGAATGATACTTGGTCAGTGTTGTCACAAGAGATGAGTAGGGAAAAGTGTGAATGTTTGTGCCACAGGGCTCACATGTATTGTTGTAGTTGAGTGTGGAGCTAATAAAGTTCAATTCAATTTATTTTTAATTTTTATTTTAAATGTGCTTTATACTGTAAGGCATTTTGCAGCATCCTTTAGCTGATTCAAAATTGTATCATTTTCAATTAACTGAATGAAGCTACTGCAGCGCAGTATCTTTAATTCCTATGGCATGCTCTAACCTCAGTAACAAAATATTGCGGTCACCAGTATTAAGTATCGCACTGAGGTCTGGCAGGTCCCACCCAGAGATGAGCCAACTGTATGTGGCCATAATCAGATCATTTGTAACCTTCACTTCACAGTTTCTGTACTATGATGTGTTCTGAAACAGGACTAACACTTCAAATAAACTATTTGTCTGCAAATGGTTTGTTAGCTGTTTTACAGCTACTCGTTTAAGAATTTTTGAGATAAAAGGAAGGTTGGAGATTTGCCTTTAATTAGCTAAGTGTGGCGGGTTGTGGTTTGTGGCTTGTGGCTTAGCTGTAGGGGATGGGTGGAGCAGTGGGTTCAGGGTGTGGTGTCAGGGAGGGCTGACCCACACAGCTGACCCTCATAATCTAATCATGCCTTCCCTTTGTGAGTAGACGCACGTTGGCATGGACCTGGAGAGGGGAGCTGAGCAGGATGCAGGGGTGGAGCAAGCCGAATGAGCCAGACACTGTGGCCTGCGTAAATTAAATACTTCTGAAGACATTTTGTGTGAATAAAAGTGCGGGGTCCTTCATGCTACAATGTTGTCTGAAACCCAGTCTGTGTGATTACAGATTGGTGAATGGCACTGCCGGTGGAGGTGCAAGCCCAGATGATGTTGGATCATCACTGCAATCCACTGCAGCTGTGGCCACCAGATGCATCTAATCCTACGCTCAATGCTGTTTCTCCACAGGTCCCAGTGGTTACAGATGGTGTACCCCACCCACTGGGAGCTGCACAAGCATTGGGACAGGAGTGTTGGAGGTGTGGGCGACCAGACCATGTGCACTGGGACTGCCTGCGGATGAAGGTGGGACAGTGCTCCGTGTTCCCAGCCCTCCAACACCCTTGCTTGGTCTGAGAGGGACGTACCGCATACCAGTAGGGTTCCAAGGTAGTATACGCCAGGCTATAGTGGACCCAGGCCATACACAGACCCTCATCCACCAAACCCTGGTTCGGCTTGGGGCGTAGTTGGAGGCAGAATGGGTGGAGGTTAGTTGTGTGATTGGGGGTGTGTATGAAAGGAAAAATCATCCTAACTATGAATTGTTAGGGAGCAAAGGAATGCCATCCTTGAAATGAAGCCGCCCTGAAAACTCTGTTGGAACCGGTTCCTCCACACAACAGTGACATGATGGACATTTTGGTGTCCATAGATGCAAAAACTGTCCAGCTTTGAAACATGCCTGGCCCTGCTGGAAATCCTTCATAAAGACTTTAATGCGTTGCGTGAGTCTGTGTAGTTCAGCCAGCAGCAGGTGGAAACACTTGTTGCTGAAAACGCGGTCCTCAGAGAGTTGGTGAAATCCCTTGCTGAATGAATGACCTGGCTCTCTGAAGAAAACTATTAAAAATAATCAAAGAAACTGTAATTGTGCTCCAGGCCAGCAGCATGAGGGACAACTTTGTGTTTTCAGACTTCTTAGAGACATTTCATCCAGATTCATCTGAACCTCCCGGATAACGTGGTTAAAACCATCAGCTCTCATCATGCCCATTCTTTGGAAGGTAAATGAGCTGATGGACACAGACCCAGACCAATCGTGGCCAATTTTACAGAAAAGGAGCTGGTGAAGAGCTCCGGCCAAGAGCTGAGAGGAGCGGACTTTAGCGTGAACAACCAGCTTCTCAAAGAAATCCTGGAGCAACCAAGGTCCTGTTCCCAATCCAAAAGGTCATCTCCCTACTCCCCACTCTCCGCTGTTTTCAGGGCATGCTTGTTATCAGAATGTGTGGCTTGGGGGGGGGGGCTGCAGACTCCCCCGATCTCCTGGGTCTGTGCCTGTCTGCCTCTGGCTCCTTGGGGTCTTGTTCCATTGTCTCATCCTCATTTTCAAGTACGTTTCATGACGAAAACTCACACAAAGTCTCGGATGTCAGCTGAGACTGAAGAAGTCACAGTAACGAGTGATGAAACGTTTCTCCCACTGAAAATGCTATGTTCAGATGAACAGAATCAACCTTTTAGGGTATCCACCAGAGGTTCTCTAGTAAGTACATGCTTTAGTTCAGCACTTTAATGACACAAATAGCACCTAATAATAACCTACTGTCAGTATATGTCTAGACAGGCTCATTTGAGATCGATTTCAGATCAGTGAGTGATTATTATCAACTTCTTTGAGAGGTGTGTTTTTCAGATTGTTGATGATTTGCATCTGTAAATCACAAGGGTGGATGACACCAAATATTCCTCAGGTCAGCTCACATCACCCAGGATTGCGTGGTGATGTGAGTCTCTGTCTGCGTGGTATTCAGTAAACAATTGGGCTTTAAGCACCACAAAGACAAAAGAGATGATCATGTACTTTAGAAGGTACAGAGTAGACCAGCCCCCCCACATTCCTGGGCATCGTGATTTCTGCCAACCTTTTCTGGAATACAAACACCTCCACTATTATCAGAAAGACACCGCAGCATCAGCACTACCTGAGAATGCTCAGAAGAAACAACATCTGTGAGAAGCACATCTGTATAAACCTTGTACATTTTTATAGTTGTATAGATGGTATTTTTTTAAAACGTTTTTTATTGCTACCTGCTGCTACCAGGGGAGGTGCTGGGACATGTTTAATGACAATAAAGGATGAATGCACTGGGATTTACATTCAGAGAGTGAATACAAATGTCCCACCAGAGCAGAAGCTATAAAAAATTAAGTTCTAAATTTATTCCGGTAGTCCATTTGTGGTTAACAATATATAACTTTTTCCTCATGTGCTTTTGTTGATAGGTTTGTCATTAGGGAAGGTTTCCAGATTGACATCCTGCCGTTCAAGTTGTCTGGTTGTGAGCTTCGTATTGTGGGATAACAGTGTAGTATAAACTGCTGTCATGTTACAACAGCTGACATAAGAACATTCAGGCTGCAAAATAGTGCTTGCTGACATAATTTCGGTGTACTTCCCAGTGACTGCATAAAACGTTTCTCCAGTCATTGGGCCTCTGTATCGTTGGCGAGAAGCTTTTACGCTGAAAGTAATGGTCGGATGTGTTGTACGTTAATGTTGGCAGCGTGATAGAAGTCTGGAACGGATGACCGACTCGGTGACGGTAACCGCAATTTAGGCAACATGGGAGATGTTGTGGGATTTATCTTGAACGGATTTTAAAAACCGTGGGGAAAATGGCCGAGAGGTAAGTCCAGCAACACTCGCACTGGTTTGCTTGTTGCGGGGAAAAAGAGGACGAACTAAAGCAGGCAGCCAGCCCAGAGATGAGACTAGCAGCCGCCGCGGTTCGCTTGGTGGCTGTGCTCACTAGCTAGTTCGCCACGTATTCGCTTCCCACGATTCAAGGATTTCCACGCAGAACATATGTGAGAATTTAGTGTCTTTCCCTGTCACCTCCCTCGGTTGTTAGTTATTCGCTGGGGTGGTTTCATCTGGATATTTGTCAGCGTGGAAGGAGCGATGCGTGGAGGCTAGATGATGATGCTGTTGCACCTGTCGGTCTGAATTCCCATCTCTTTGCTGGAATGCTGCTAACCTGCTTTTATAAGTAGATGCTGGCAGGAAATGCACCTTATCACTTCGAGAGGAAGCTCGAATAGACAAATCCTCCTTTGCAGCATCTCTCGTCCTTGTGATGGATCGAGGCGACTCCCATGGCGCGGCACTAGAATTAGAGGTGCATGGCCCAATCACAGTCGGAACTACATTTATGTCTCCGTATTCATTAGCCTATAATTATGAAGACGGGGAACAACAAACAAACAAACAAAATAGTTTCTCAGCTCAGTTAATGGGTGGTTAACTCTCGAGCGTAGAGAAAACGCAACACCCAATTCCCCCAAATCCCAACACATGAATGTGTTTTATAACACAGACGTGAACAGCTTTTTCTGATTTAGCAGTTCTGCGTGGGAGGTTCGGCGTTCATATAATGAATTAAGCACATTGATGGAGTAAAATCGCACCCCTCTGTTCGCCATGATCTTCCATGATCAGTGCAGGGAGGTGGGAAATTAACGACAGATATCCAGCTGGATCAGGACTTGTTTGGTGTATGTGCAAATCCTCCTGTTTCCTGCATCCTCTTATTAATGGCATTTTTTTTAATGAGGCCGAACAGGCTCTTATGCTGTTCATGTAAATCTGTCTTTCCTGATATAAACAAAACAGGATGAATTTGAATAGAGTGTAGAGTGACGTGAATCCAGCCTCCCAGGCCGGTGTTCTTCAGCTGCCAACGGTGGAAATATGGACGTGTTTTTATCACGCTGATTGCCTTGAAAGTGAGGGTGTGGAACACATCTTGGCAGTTTTCTCCCCAGAACTTACCAAGCTCATGTGGGTGTGTTAATAAATGAAGGCTGGGAATTTCTGTTCCAGGGGTCATTTAGCCTCATACAAATCATTACTGCAGGTCAGTCCATTCAGATTATTGATTTGTTCAAAAAGGGTCATTTTGAACAAATGGGAATTCATAGCAATAATTGATAGGTTTGAGATAAGTAGTTTTGGACTCAAATGCAGTTGTTCTTGTTGTTTGAATCAAAAGCATCACAATCTTAGTCCGCTTTACACCACCTTCTTCTCGCCACCCTGATTGTGTGAGTTTTTTCTTTCTTTCATATATTGCTTTCACAGAGAACCAAGTCAAAAGAAAACTCACACTTACTTGGTCTAGCTTGCTATATTGAGTTGTGTACTATATTTACATAGTTTTATTAGCTGTATTGGCCAGTAATGATTGGATGGTGTAATTAAAGGTTGAGGATGAGAAGTAAAAGTAATATAAACTAAGAATTGCCACCACAGTCTTGTAGTAGTTAAACTGGTATTTGTGGCTCAGGTGGTAGAGTGGGTTGTCCACTAATTGGAAGGTGGGTGAATTGATCCCTGGCTCCTTAAGTCCTTAAATAGGCATGGGATTTGAGAGCCAGTGTTCCCAGCAGCTCACTTCCTTGGAATTGTTAGTCTGCTTGCTTATTGGTTCCAATTGCTCTACAATCGGCTCATTTCAGTTTGTGTGCAGACATGGACTTAACATTTATTTTTATTGCAGTTGTAAAGTGCAAACTGGATCCAAGACAGACACAACTGTATTATGGTGCTAACACAACTTTGGCTCTTTGCAAGTACCTGCGCAGACAGCATGCTAACGCTAAGCTAGCAAGAACCCAGAGTGATGTTAAAGCTGAGTGAATGCTGACCCGAGTACAGCGGCCAGACCCTGAACTTTAACTGGTAACAAAAGCAGTGATGAACAGTCAGGCTGCAGCTGTTTCTAAAGTGGAGTCACTGTGGACATCGCTTTGAAGTCTCGTTTGGCTGGTTTTTATCTTTGCTTTGTCTTGTCGGCTTTGTGTTCATGCCTAAACGCTAAGAGGAAGATCTTATGTGTGTCCTCATTAAGATGGGGATTTGTGTTGGTGTGTGGAACTGTAACCTAAAGGTTTAAATTGTTGACTAGTAATTATGAAACAATCTGTTTCATGTCACATTTTATCGAGAAACGCAGTGTAACGTAACAAGTTGCATAATGAAAGACTTTTTCCTGGGAGTAATTTCGTTACTTTTAAGAAAAGCGTTTTGTGTAATCCATTACTTTTTTGGAGTAATGACTCCAACATCGATGACCAGTGATGTCTTTAACATCGTGATGAGAATTGATAAGGAATTGAATCGATAAGTGATGTTGATAATGGAATCGGAATTGCTAATTTGTTACAAATTCCCATCCCTTGTCTTCCTTGTACATAATAGTGTGTAATCATGCATATGCTTAGACATGAATGTGCGTTTTGGTGGGTGACTGAAACGTGTAATAGTGTTGTATAAGTAGTGGTCTGATGAATATGTTGTGTCTTGTTCACTACAGACTCACAATCCTTCTGTCACCACAACCAAAGTGTGGTTAATAAAGCTTAAACATAGCCATGAAAAGGTAATGCTGCTGAAGACACCAAAAGCAGATAAAAAGAGTCTGATTAGCATATTTTGCAGAACAAAAAGCAAACAGATATGTTACTGGTAAGTGATTGAGTCCACTGTCAACATTTTAGCAAATGACAAGATACTGTAGGCAGTACAGTGGTGCGGTGGTTAGCACTGTTGCCTTACAGGAAGAATGTCCTGAGTTCAACTCCCAGGCCTTTCTGTGTGGATTTTGCATGTTCTCACTGTGTTTGCTCATTGCCCTGTGTTTCTCATTGGTGATCCTAAATTGCCCACACTATGGGTGTGAATGTGAGTGCGAATGGCTTGATCGTCACAGTGGTGTTGGTTTTCTGGGTTAGGTCATCACCCAGGTGCAGGTCCAGAAATTTAAAGTCAGACCGTCTCCACACAGGACCCATTAATGTATATGACAATCAGGTGATGTTCCTGAAGTTCACTAGTTTTTGTGGTGTTGACGAAAAGGTTGTTAGTGCTGCAGTTTCTCTACCTTGTCCTTGTATGCAGACTCATCTCCCCCCCCCGTGATGAGTCCAACCGTGTGTCGTGTCATCTGTGAAATTCACTATAGAGTTGCTTGGGTGAGTGCGGTGCAGTCGTGTGTGTAGAGAGTGTACAGCAGGAGAGTCAGCACACATCCCTGTGGCGAGCCAATGTTGAGGCTGAATGTTGGGGAGAGATTGGGCCCTTCTTTAACTCTCTGTGGGCGGTCTCTCAGGAAGTCCTTAATCCAGAGTCAGATGGAGTATAGGAGGATGAGGTTGATTAGGTTTGTTCCCAGTCTGCTAGGGGTGATTGTGTTAAATGCTGAGCTGAAGTCAGTAATAAGAAGCCTAGCATAACTGTCTTGTGCTCTAGATGGGTCAAGGTTGTGTGGATAGCGGTGGCTATGGCACCCTCTATGCAAACTAGTGGGGGTTGAATTTGCGTGCTCCTTGAAAGACATAACTTTTGGCTAGGTTCTCAAAACATTCAGTAATGAACCACTGGCTGGAAGTAATTTAAGCTGCTGGTGGTGTTCTTTTTGGGACATGTTTGAGGCTTTCAGGCAGGGTGGGACAGTGGTCTGAGCTAACGACAGGTTGTGAGCTGGTCTGTACAGACCTTCAGCACCTGATGCAATCAGGTCCTGCTGCATTTATGGGGTTAACTGTCCTTAACATGCATCTCATGTCATGATTCCACATGATGCCTGTGTATGTGGTGTGACTGCTTCTGGACTTTTTTGTTAAAAGCAGGCAAAGAAGCAGTTCAACTTCTCCGCTAGCACAACATCACCATCCACAGCACTGGGTCTGGGGTTGTAGTTAGTGATGTTTTGGGCCCCCAGCCACACCTGCTTCAAGTTGTTGCTGTGGAGATGGTCTTCAGTTGTTATAGTCCAGCTTGACCTGTCTGATGCCCCTTTTCAGGTTTGACGTGGCTGCATTGTATAGTTCCACGTCACCAGACCTGAAAGCAGTGTTTCTGTTTCTAAGCAGGGTCCTGACCTCACTTGTCATCCAGGGCTTGTGGTTGCCATACACCTAGATGCAGTGGTGACAGCGGCTGTGCAGTCGTCAGGAGAGTATGGATGTAGTGTACTCCTCCAGGTCCTGAGATTCAAAAATACTCCAGTCTGTATTCTCAAAACAGTCTCGTAGCTGCGAGGAAGCACCACCACACCATGTTTTAACTGTTTTTGAAGTAGGGGGTGTTTCATCAGGTATTGCTGGGTGAAGCCAGATCAGAGTGCAGCAGTCCCCAATGAACTATTGTCTTCCAGCTGTAGTCTCACCTCATCCATTTTTGTTCACAATAGTCCTGGCTTTTGTGAGGAAAAGGCTACACACTGGCTCTGCAGCCTTGTTTCTGTTTGTTATCCTGATGTTGTGTGAGTGAAGAACCTCTATTGTAAGAATCCCATCACTCAGTAACAAGAGGTTTTGTCTGGTGTACATGAGGTTTGTCCAGCATACCATTGATGAAATTACGTAACAGATATACAAAGAGATCACTGAATGGAAGACCTCTGAGTGGTACGCCGTCATGTTGTCTTTTCATTGTCTACATCACATTATCACATACGTTGCCCAAGGTGGTTGGCAACAGGAAACTCGTCTGTTACTATGCTAAATCACTGAAGCTTGTTTACTTGCTAATCCTGGGTGTGTTTCTATACGAAGCGTGGGTAGTAACTGATTTCAGAGCAGTGAAAGCAGAGCAGCAGCAGCTTGCCTCGCACTCTGGTTTTATCTACAATGCTGCTGGCCTCTCAGCTTGCCTAGCTCCAGTCAGTACTGGAGATGGACACGCCCGCATTACAGAGAGAGCTAGTCTTCAATGAAATAATCGCAGCAGTCAACCACAAGATAGCAATAATTTAAAGGCTGTATGTTCATATTCATTGACAGGTGAGGAGCTTTATGGCAGTGCTGTATGAGATAAAAGGAGAGAGATTGCTTTACTTTTGTACGTTTTAAATTATTGTGATTTTTAGATTTCACAAGTCAAGCACTACTTTTGTCAGGACGGACTTTGGAGGCCATCTGAGCACGGTGAAATCACTGTCATGTTCAAGAAACCAGTTTGAGATTATTCAATGTATGTGACATGGGGTGTAATGCTGCTGGAAGCCAACAGAAAGTGGGTTGTCTCAGGTATCTCAATGCACTGAGTTGCTGCCATGTGATTGGCTGATTAGGGAAGACCTGTTGAAGATAACGAAGTGTGTTACGACTTCATTGGCTACTAACTGGGGATGCAGCCCTGAGAGATGGTTCTCTGTCAGGGAAAATTGAAGAGAAAAAAAGGAAGATGAAAGTAAATGGATGACAGCCATGTTAATTGGCATAATATGCCAATTACATGTTACAAGCATCTGTATGAAGAATAAACTGGAAAATAAACAATTATTTTTTGTACTCTGACAGAAGAAAACAAGGCTGTTGCTGCTGCTGGTAGCGGATTGTGTGTGAACACAACTCTATATGTATTCCTGTACATACATGTGTAACATGTAAGTAAATGTTTAAGTAAAGAGAGTTTCATATAGCTAGTTTCATAATGCTCTTAAAATATCCACACAGTATTTATATTTCTGTCCATTAAATTGTGCTCAGTTTTCTGAATGTTTTTTTTTAGAATAGAAGACTGGTCTATTTTTTTTCTCTATTTTATGCAAGTGGTAAATTATTTGAAAGGAAACCCCTTACTGATTATATCAGAAATATGCTAATTAGCGGGAGCACTACTGCAGCATGGAGAAGACAAAGGGAATCCTTTGTGTTGTACTTTGCTCACAGTGAGTCGCCTGTGGCATTTACTCTTTTGCAGAAATGTTTAGATATATATTCCATACATGCTCCAACTGCTTATCACAGTTGTGGGGGCTAGAGCCTATCCCAGCTACCATAGGGTGAGAGGCCAGGTACACGCTGGACAGATCGCCAGCAGATGATGCATAGCTAAGGCAGAGGGACAGACAACCATCTATAGGCAATTTAGTATCATAAATTAACCCCCAAAAACTGCACGTCTTTGGATGGTGGGAGGAAGCAGAGTACCCTGAGAGAACCCACGCAAACACGGGAAGAATCTGCACACTCCACACAGAAAGGCCCCGGCCTGGTGGTGGAGGTGAACTCAGGACCTTCTTCCTGTAAGGCAACAGTGCTTGCTAACCACCGTATTTCTTTTTAGACCCCCCCCCCTCAAAAATAAGAAATTAAAGGTCAAGTTAACCATTCTGTATTTGCATATAAATGGTGGCGTTCAGTATATACCTGACAGCTGCTGTATATACATGTATGTATCTGCTCTTCCTGATCTCTTAGTTTTTGCATATTTGTCATAGTTCAATGTTCGAATCATCAAACCATTTTCAATGTTAGACAACAATAACCCAAGTAAAAACAAAATGCAGTTTTTAAATGTTAATTTCATTTATTAAGAGAAAAAAAAGCCACCCAAACCTATCTGGCTCAACAATAGTAAATGTTGGTGCAGCTAGTTTTTAGGGTGAATTATTATGGTTTACAACCCTAATAATAGGTTTGTGCCACCCGTGACGACAAGATCTGCAAGTTTTCGACAACTGGCAACGAGTCCTGGCAATGAGCCACATTTGCCTAATTATTGATATTCAGCCACACTGGAGAGTATTAAGGTTTGTTTGAAAGGATATCAAAGGAATCAAACCTTATTTATTTATTTTTTAAGCTTTCCAGAGGTGAACTTGCTGGTGTGTTTCAGGTCATTGTTTTCCTGAGCTTCAGGGCATGACCTGATGGCTAGGTCCTCCAGGTCCTGAAGCAGCAAAGCAGCCTGAGACCATGACGCTACTCCTGTCCTGACCATGTTTAACTGTTGGTTTAATGTTCTTTTTATGAATTACTGTCTTAGTTTTACAACAGGTAAAATGGGACTTAAACCTCCCAGAAAGTTCAGATTTTGTCTCGTCAGTCAGCCCACAGAATATTTTCCCAGAATCCTTGGGGAGCAGACAGGTTTTATTTGGAGATTTCTTGATTCATGCCTGATTACTGCAGGCATGAGTGTGGCTGGTGAAATTTAACTCAGCTTTCCGAAACATCTGGGTAGTCCCAGTTCATGATTTAACAAGGAGAGCAAATCATTTTTCACGTAAGGTCAGGCCGGTTTGGAAATCCTTTTTCCTTTACTAAAGACAATAATTAAATAACCACGGTAAATACACGGTATTGTTGTCACCCCACCAAGTGGGTGCACAGGTGTAGTGGACACCTAGTTTTTAGAACCAGGTGACATGAGAGCTTTAAATCAATATCATAGGTGCATCTACCAAGAAGTCTCAGATGAGTTCAAATAAGTTTTTTGAAAATCTTGCGAGTGCGACAACTTGAAGGAAGTCACCCAGGGTCCTTCAAATTGATACCACAGGTGTGTCTACTGGGAGGCTCAGGGGTAGCAGTGGTAGTCGCCAGTATTTTTTTTTTCTTCATATCTTTGGATATGGAAACATATCACAATATAAATGAAATCAGTAGTAGTACAATGCAGAATAGCTGTAGGAGTGTGATTACAGATATATCTATGTGTGTGTGTCTGCATACGAGAGGGGAGCATAAAAATGAATGTGTCATCAGCACCACCACAACGCGAGGGGGCAGTGAAATTTTCTTTAACAACAGTACCACAGGATCAAACAGAAAACTCAAAACTGTCACTCAAAGCAGGATGCGAAGGAAATCCAACTACTCTGATAACAGAAGGTGGTACCAGAATCTATCAGACACTCAATGTCTTTGCCACTAATATTCAAAGTATCATTGGGGAAAGCTTTATAAGCTTTATGTGAGTATTTTACATAAGTACCAGTCAAAGAATCATTCTTCTGCTCTAAATGCTTAGTTGCTCTTTCTATTGGTGTAGGTATATCAAGGTTAGTAGCAAGCACTTGTTCATTGCAGGAGCGTGTGTGTGTGTTGTGGGTGTTATATGCAGGACCTCTGTTATATGCAGCTGCTGCTTCCTCCTCTGGAACACCTCGCTGTCCGCTCTGTGTGTGTGGCAGTCAGAGTATGGCACGTCAGTTGGTCTAGTAACACTTCTAACCCCTCTTCATGGGGCAGTCACAGGCCCAGTGTGTCTTTTTTGTTTGCAGGAAAAACGGGTGTCGGGGTAGTTGCCATGTTGTCTGCCTCTGCTACACCCTCTGTTTCAACCACCCTGTGATTAGGGGTAGGCATCTGAAGGAGAGTGATTGTATCATGGAGAAGGTCTTGTTATTGTTTCTCTATCTTAGAGTGTGTCTTTAAGGTTTGGTGTTATTGCGCATTGCATGGCATCTGACTTCCTTGAATCTGGCTTCATTATTGAGTTCAATTCCATTTTATTTACATACCGCCAAATCACAACAACAGCTACCTTAAGGTGCTTTATACTGTAAGGTAAAGGCTTACAATAATATAGAAAAAACTGTGAAAAAACTAATAATCAGATAACCCCTATGAGCAAATGCTTTGGTGACAGTGGGAAAAACTCCCTTTTAACAGGAAGAAACCTCTAACAGAACAGATGTAGGAAGAAGGGCCTGAAAGCTGAAGGCTCCCCCTCCCATTCTTCTTTTAAATACTCTAGGAAACACAAGTACACCAGCAGTCTGAAAGTGAAAAGCTCTATTGGGGTGATGCGATACTGTAAGGTTATTAAGATAAGATGGGGCCTGACTACTCAAGACCTTGTATGTGGTGAGAAGGATTTTAAATGTGATTCTGGATTTAACATGTGGGTGAAATATGCTTTTGCATTTAATACAAATATGCATTTTGGTTTAACTGAAGTTTTTAGGGAGTTTTGACAATAATTACAGTGCTCCAGCCTAGAAGTAATAATTGCATAAACTAGTTTTTCAGCTTGCTCTGAGACAGGATGTTTCTAATTGGAAATAAGCAGTATTACATATTTGTTTAAAATGCACATTAGATATATGTTACTCAAAAATGAGTCTAGCATTCCCCACTGTGTTACTGGAGGCTGAGGCAATGCCACCCAGAGTAAGATTAGACTCCATATTTCTAAGATTTTTAGGGCCTAGTACAATAACTTCAGTTTTATATAAAAATAGAAGCAGAAAATTAAAGGTCATGCAGTTCTTTATGTCTTTAAGATATATCTGCAGTTTAACTAATTGAAAGACCATGCACCAGGTGTGGTAGGCTTGCTCAGTACACAGGCTCGATTCATCACAGTCCTCTAAGCTGTGCGCAGCAAACTGACTATCAGTAATTGATATTTTTAGGTTTAATTAGTTGTGAATGCTTTTTGCTGTAGTAGGTTTTGGAGTGTTATAGGCTGTGGCTATAGCTCAGAAGGTAGAACTCGTCACCTACTTATCTCAAGATTGGTGATTCGATCCATGGCTGCTCCAGTCTGCATGCCAAATATCCTTGGCCAAGATACTAACCCCAAGTTACTCTCCAGTGTGTCCAGCAGAGGGTGAATGTGTGTGAATATCTGATAGAAAGCACTTAAGCACAAGAACGAGTTCATGTACGAGTTATAGGAAAGCTAAGCAAAATGATCTCCTGTCACTAGAGCTGATTAACTGATTACTTGGTGACTGGATGTTTGCTTTAATAAACTTAATAAACTTAAACTGAGTTTAAAAACACAAACACACCCAAAGGGATCCTAAGTCTGCATTGTAGGTGGTTAACAATTGGTGTTGTAAGCCAACACCTCTGTTCAATGATGGACGTTCACAGTGGACATAAATGGCCTCTTTTAAACCATCTGTCCAGCCCTACTTTTATGGAGGGTCTTTACTAACCTTAATATTGGACCTGTGTGGCAAAGGTCTCAGATCCTGTTTCAGTTCTGCCTATTTGGTAATTTCTCATGGAAGTTTACTGTGTTTCTACTCACAACTACTCACTACTGGTCTGGTTTGTTGCCTTACATGCCCAACCATGCATAATGCGAGTCTTTATAAACTTTCCACTTTATTGAGTTTGCATTTTATACATTTAATTGAGTTGTAGCAGATATTTCCTTGTTGGTTTTGTTCTAATTAGTTTCTCAGTTTAGTATGTTGGTTTCTTACTTTTAGTTTTGCCAACTTTTGCAGTCTAGTTACTGTTTGTGTTTATAGTTATAGTTTATGTTTGATTTCTTAGTTTTAGTTCATTTAGTTTATCCTGTGTTCCCTGTGTCCCCTTGTAATTAAGTGCCTCAAGGCCACTGTTGTAATTTTGTGCCATTGACATTGGTTTAAGGACGCTTCTTAGACCATGCATTACATTAGCATTTTACAAAGGCATATTTCCCCAAGAGCAGCTTTTCATGCATACATGTATTATGCGCCATATCCAATTTTTTTTTATAGTTTTTTTTTTTATGTTTCCCTGATTTATTATATTTTACAAAATCCTGGGATGCTATTTCAACATATTCAGAACCCAAGAGGGAGAGTGAGTGAGTGCTGGGCCAGATGGCCTGGCCTCCACAGTCACCTGACCTAAACCCAGTCGAGATGGTTTGGGATGAGATGGACTGCAGAGTGAAGGCTAAAGGGCCAACAAGTGCTCAGCATCTCTGGGAACTCCTTCAAGACTGTTGGAAAATCATTTCACGTGACTTCTTCATGAAGCTCATTGAGAGAACGCCAAGAGTGTGCAAAGCAGTAATCAAAGCAAAGGGTGGCTATTTTGAAGAATCTAAAATCTAAAATATATTTTGAGTTATTTCACATTTTTTTGTTTGCTACGTAATTCCATATGTATTCATTCCTAGTTCTGATGCCTTCAGTGAGAATCTACAATGTAAATAGTCATGAAAATAAAAATAAAAACCATTAAATGAGAAGGTGTGTCCAAACATTTGACTGGTATTGTATATTGATACTGTACTTTTTAGAGACTTAGAATGTAAATGTGCTTTGGGTCAGCTTCTGTTGTTTAAATGCGCTGTAGGCTATAAAGAATTGACATGGTAGTCAACAGATAAAGGTTCAGACATTTTTCGTAGTGCATGTTTGAGGCATATTTGATCATAAAAAAAATTATAATAAAAATGTATTTAACACAGTTGAGTGGGATACATACTGGATCCAATATGTATCGATCCAATATGCGTTAGTATCGATTCATTACTGATACCAGTTTTGGTATCGATACTATCTAGTTTTGCGCGATCTTCCCACCTCTAGTTCATTCTCTCACTGTATTGTCAATGTTATTTGAGCTTTGCACAAAACATCTAGTGACTAAAGAATTGAATTTTGTGTGGAATCTTTTTACAAGTTTGGTTATTTGCACAAAGTACTAGATTCTTGTACACGACTACACACAGGAGGAGGCATTTTGGTAAACCTTCAGCGGAAAAACTGTTTTTAAAGAGCAAGTCGGCCTTAAACCCCTCACTGTACTTTCTTGATACATATTAAATATCTGGCATTTAATTGGGAATCTTTGAGACTGGGAAGCATTTGGCTTTAATTGTATGATCAGAAAGCAGTTCAACAAGATTATGGCCTACTGGACCGGGATTTAATATATCAGCAAAATACTAATCTAGTGTTTCTTGACCGATAATACGAGACGAGTGTCCTGCAACATATAGTTTTCAGTCTAACTTGCAAAAGCTTATGTTCATCTAACTCTGAAGATGCTTACTACACGTCAACATGTATCACCCTGCTTTGCTAAAACTTCACCTTGTTGCATACAAAACTTGAACCAACATTCATTAACTTCTACATTGTTATAATGCCTATTTATCTGTTTTAAATACACACATACATACAGCCAGTGCCTGGCTTATGTGTGTATTGAATCATTCATTTAGCTATTGGAAAGTGATCTGCCTCAGAAGTCTGAGTTTTGCCCAGTTGGATGCAGCCTTTCTTTCTTTCTTCTTTATTTTAATTGGAGAAATGTTTTGTCACTCATCCAAGTGACTTCTTCAGTCTCAGCAGTTTCCCCAAACAACCACAACTGACTGTGAGTTTAGTTTCATGATCATTAGTATGCAAATTCTCATCATTATTAACCAATGGCCTTCTTCTGGCCAGCCCCCCTGCTGGTCTCCATGCTGGCCTCATGAGTAGTTTTGCCTCCCAGTTGGCCCCTTGACCTGCTTACTCTGTAAACCTATGTGAAGACTTATGGAAAAATACTATTACTGTATGGTGTGACACCCCAAGTCTTTAAAACCATATCTATATGTAGTGCTCTTTGGTGTGACTATAAATTTATATTATTGTATTTTTTGAGGGTTGGCATTTTCAGTAAATGAGTAATTCTGCTCCTCTGAAGCTTTGCAGTTTGGTCTTGCACTTCCAACAACAGAAAAATGGAGATTATGGTTCAGCTTGTTGGCAGTCAGTGGACAGCTATGGGCAGCCTGTTTACCTGAGAGATTGACAGTGCTGCTGCTGTGCTGTGGACAAGAGTGGCACAACATCGTGGTTCCACAAATTGAGCATATTGAGCAATTGCAACTTTGTCAACCGTCCACTGACGCCATTGTGTTTTGTATAGGAAATTTTCTATAAATATAAAAATGATCTATAAATGGGTATGATCGATCACTCTCATGTACAGTAAACTACATTTCAGTTTTATCAGTTTTATTCAGGTTTGTCTGAATTTAGAAGCAGGAAATTAGCCGTCATCCAGGTCTTGATGTCTTTAAGACATTCCCGCAGTTTTCTTTATTCATCAGCTCATTCAAAGTGGTTCATCAAGTGTTTTTTCTTAACCAAGGAAGAATATTGCCATCATCCACTTTTGTTGTCTTCTATGATCTTACACATATTTTTCTGTGTTACTTTGCTGGCAAGTGCATTTATTCTTAATTTTGCCTAAAGTCTTTGCTGCCACTCTAGGAAGGTTACTTTGGCTTTTCAGACTAAGGATGGTGTACTTCACTTGCATTGAGGTCGCATGAAGTGCAAGCTAAAGGTGCCAGATAAAATGACACGTGCATAGTATAAAACGATTTGTGGAGCCATCATCCAAAAGTGGTTAGTGAATCTGGTTGTTCTGGATTTCATGGATCAGTGTCTACCAGAAGGCAGCAGTTCAAAGCGATGTTGATCTAGCTGAGAGCAGTCTTTTTAATATGTGTTTCTCCATAAATGTAACTTTTCTTTACAACTTCTGAAATCATCAGCAACATTAGTGCCACGACACCTTTAAAAAAAATCATATAACTTTAAATTAAACCTACAAATTCCTCATGGGCTGTTAAGGATGGGTTTGTTGTTGAAGCTCCGGTAGGTTTGGTTCTGCTTATGTAAGGAGCAGGAAATGAAATATCATAGCCTTTATGTCTACTTCTTTATCTCTTTATCCCACACCACCTCAACTCCTCATCTGTCCTCGTCCAAGACCCTCTTCCTATTTAATCCTCATGAAAGTGTTGCCAGTCTGCTCAGTGGTCTCCCAGCAACGGAGAGCAGTGATTTTATAAAGACAAATGGTTGGGGAGAAGAAATGCAATCTGTGCAAGTTGACCTTTTTAAGAGGAGGGAGGAGGAGCTTTTAGCAGTGCCAGGGCTATAGCCTCTATTCCTTGTTTTAAAGGTTGAGTTATTGCAATAGAGATCTCACAAAATCAAAGTTATTCAAACTACTTAACTATATTTTAAATGCTTTCCCTGTGTCTACTGATAAAGCATTTTATCTAGGTAGAATGAAAGCCTTTTACATTTAATTAGTCCGTAATTTACTGTTTATTTAACCTGTAATGCACAGTGCATCAGAGGGGGTTTAATAAAGAGCTTGGGTTGGACGTTATTGTCAATCAGTTCTCTGGGAAACTTCTTCAGAGATTGAACTTACTTTAATGCACCAGTTAGCTATGGACACAGTCTGAGTGTTCATTTGGAGGTTTGATACTAACATGGGTCATCAAGGCTGAAGCTGTATGCACACACTACTAAACTCAGTCAAACCAGTGCCAAAACTGTAACACCATCTCAGCATTCACATTACTTAGGTTAGGTTATTGTACTTGGCCCTAAAAATCTTAGAAACATTGTGTCTAACCAGATACTTACTCTGGATAGTGTAAGACCTCCTTGGCCTCCAGTAACCCTGAAAAATCTTGGAGTCGTTTTTTGACTTCATTGTCCTTATTAAACAAATACTACTACTACTACTACTTGCGTTTGTGCAATATCTCTAAATTTAGAAACGTCTTGTCACCACTGATGTTAAAAAACTAGTTTATGAATTTACTTTCTTGGGTGGCCTTTTGTATTTTATAATTGTTGGACTGTCTCAAAAACTCCCTGAAAAGACTTCATGCCCCTCTTCTGTGGAACCTGCTCCCAGCTTGATTTCAGGAATTTTGTCTCCATTAGTACAGGGTTATTACTTTATATAAATATAAAGCGCCTTGAGATGACTGTTGTTGTGATTCCGTACTATATAAATAAAAGTGAATTGAACTCTTAAAGCAAAGACTTGCTGAGACTTGTGCAGCTACAGTTATGCTAGGGACTATGTGTGCTCCTTGTGTATGAGAGAGAAAAAGAGAGAAAGAAATGGTACACCAGTTGTCAGAGTGAATCCTTGTCAGATGAAGCGGAACAGGGCAGTTAAATAAAGATCCAGAGCAGAGATAGTAGGATTAATTGGCCATAATTGGTTAATGTGGTGGTGCTCTAGAATCCATTATTGTAAATGTGAAGTTCAACAACAATGTTGAACGAGATCCAGAGTGGGATTAAAGTGGTGGGTGGGCTCTCTTATAACTTTAGAGAAGCCTCTTGAGTCTAACAGTCGATTAAATGCTCCGTTGATTTTGTCATTTTCAGCATCTATATGGATGTTAAAATCACACACAATAATTATTTTATCTGAAGTGAGTACTAAATCAGAAAAAAGTCAGAGGAATCGGAGAGAACCTCTAAATAAGAGCCAGGTGGAAGATAGACGATAACAAATAAGACTAGTTTTGAGTTTTCCAATTAGGATGGACAAGGATAAGAGTTATACTTTCAAATTAAAACTCCTTCTAGGTCTGTGGTTGAATAAAAATGTACAATTTACAATAATGGATTACACAGCAGTGGGGAATTGATTTCACCACAGTAGATGTCTTTGTAAAAGTGTTATAACTGAATTTAAAGATATACTTAATCGACTGTTGTCATCTTCAATGCCATGTACAAACAGTGTGGAGCAGTTACCTGAACTGTGCTCCCTCAGAGGTCGATTATCTTGTTGATAATTTTAGGTCTTCATGGTGTCTGACCCAGGATACTGTAGTTCCTCTGAAAAAGAAAGCCTTAAATCAGAAGTACTTGACTCCTTGGTGTAACTCTCAAATGTGCACCTTAAAGTAGATAACTCACAAGCTGCAGAGGAAATGGCATCCACTAATTTAGAAGATCATCATTTAGCCTTGAAAAATCATTTGTTCTATAAAAATCCTTCTTTGAAGCTAGAACTTCTTTTGACTCATCACTTATTGAAGAAAATAAGAACAACCCTAGGTTTCTCTTCAGCAACTCAGTCAGGCTGACAAAAAAGTCAGAGCGCTGTTGAGCCAACCATTCCTTTAACATTAACTAATAACGACTCAACAACTCCTTCTCCGTCCTATCAGACTCCTGAACAGCTGACCTACCTCAACTGCAATTTTGCACATCAGGTCACTTTTGCACATTAAGTTCATTTTGCACATTAAGCTCCTTCTTCATCCATCTACATCGGTATCTGCATACCACACTTTTCTTCACTTACTTATTTGTACTTATTTATCTTTCATTATTTATCTCCATATTTATCTTTTATTTTATCTTGTTCTTTAACCCTTACCTTGGCATTTGTGTATGGACAGCAAAGGAAGAATTTCATTACACAGAGAAATGCTATTTCTTCTGTACATATGACAATAAACGCTTTGAACTTGAATTTCTTCACAACTAAAATTTTACCATTAGAGGAAAAAATTACTCATTACCATCTCACAGGCATAACATCATCTACAGCTACTTTGAGAACCATTGATATTTTTTTGGACTCCTTTTCTCCAGTTGATCTTTCTGAGTTAACTTCAGTAATTACTTCTTCCAAACCATCAACGTGTCTTTTAGGCCTCATTCCTACAAGACTCCTCAAAGAAGTCCTACCATTAATTAATTCTTGAATCTTAAATATGATCAACCTATCTCTGATAATTGACTATGTACCACAGGCCTTCAAGCCGACAGTAGATTAACCGTAACTTAAAAAGCCATCTCTACACCCGGCTGTCTTAGCTAATCTCCAACCTTCCTTTTATTTTGAAAAATCTAGAAAGGGTAGTTGTAAAACAGCTAACTGATCATCTGCAGAAGAATGTGTCAAGGTGAGCTGTGTGGCAGGCAGGGGTTGGACCCAAACACAGGACTCACAGATGATAAACTAAAGTGGCAGCTTCATTGCTGGGAAAAAATGAACTGAAAACTAAGTACATGAGTACTAAAAGAAACAAACAAAAGATAAACTGGAACTAAGGATCTTGTACTTGGAGCACATGACATGACATGATATTACATTACAAATGTTTTGAGTAGTGAAAATGTCCATATTGAGTACCATACTGGGCAGTGGGCACCCGAACTGGTCTGCAGCTTTGCAGACCCATATGCAACACACTGCACTGCACTGTCTATTCTCACACCAGTTTGCACTTACCCATTTTTCCTGCTTCTAATACATCAGCTTTGAAGACAAAATTGTTGCGGGGTTCTTTTATATACTATAAAATGCAGGCATAGTCAGAATATGTTGTGAAGATGTAATTTGTTATGCCGGCCTCCCAAAGTGCACAAAAGGACTATTTATAAAAAAACAAAAACAAGAAACCATGGTAGATGTATGGTAGATGGTAAAGCAGTCCCAGTCTACTTAGAGACAGAGACTCGTATTGCATGCTCACTTCATGAGTTTTGCTTTTGTACAGAGTGCAATTTTACCTTGCTTTGGTGGCCATGCTTGCCTGAGATTGTCCTCTGCAGTTACTTGTGGAGGCAGGAAAATAGCTACCGCTGGGTATTGCTGGGCACCTGGATTCGAATGAAACACCAAGGAGATGAGCACACAACTCCTCCTGGTGACTTTGCTGCTTGTTGTGCTGTTTGGCAAATAATACCTTGTGAATTATGTAGCTGTTGTAGCTGCTGGAACCCTGTAACGTACCACCTCCTGGTTTTCCAGTGGACTTGGTTGGTCCCAAGCATATGAACTGATGAGTCCATTTCTCCCACCAAGCAGTTGTAGTCAGTCGCTGCTGTGTGCCTAGGGACAGGGAGCCTCCGACACTCAACATCTTCGCCCTTCTACCATAACAACACTTTGTTAGCTGTGTAGACAGTGTGAAAGTTCCTGTAGATCGAAACTTCTCTGGGGTCCATCCAGCCATGCACTTTTATATTTTAACTACACCCCACCCTTGTGTAAATAACACTTGCTTTACTTTTTTTGCTTAGTTGTTTATTTAGTTGTGTGAAGGGAACTCACAAAGTAAGAATTTCTTTGATCAGCATAACCATTTGTGTTTTGCGGTGTATATGATAATAAACTTCTTGAATCTTGAATTAGGGGATTTATGAGGTGGATAAAAGACTATTTTATTTTCCTCAGTGGATAGAACACCCACTGTCCCTTGCCTGTAGGTACCAGAGCCCATAATTTGTGTCGAAATTGTCACAGTATATCCAAGCCAGATCAAAGCTATATCAACAGAGAGAACATTTCCAGGAGCTACTTTTGAGTTGCCGGTATACATCTTAAAAACCTACTGTGTACCCAATCCCATTAGCATAAAAAATGTATTCCCAATTTTTTTGGCTTATCCTTCATATGATTCCCCGCCTGGCCACCGTCCTCTCATCCAGAGGAATATTTTGCCTTGGATGATATAGGGACATGTTCTGGGTCCTGATCATTTCCAGCAAAGGTCTGCCCTTTATCTTCTCATTTCCACCATCTTGGTGGATTGCTGAGTTGGCTGTGTGATGTTGGCTGAAAGAGCAACAAACTAATTCTTGGACATAGCATTGGGAGGGAATGTTAACTTCAAAAATGTTTTTCGTCTTCCAAAAGTTTGAGACCTTAGAGAGGTGGACCATAGCCATAGTCATGTAAACTAGCAGTCTAATATATTTCTACAACTCTACTGGCATCTTACATTCAAACTTCCCTTTTTGTAAATTACAGCATGATGTTTGTGTTTTTTTAATGTATTTTCATTAGAGTGAAGACTTAAGACTGAGTGGGCTCCATAGGGTTTTCTTGTTTTTGAGGTGGGTGCAGCACTGTTGACTTTGGGAATGGCTTTACTAGATCACAGCCTAATAAATTTGTTCGGCAACTTTAAATCTGTGTTTAAAGTTAGATTTCCTCCAAATCATCATTACACATAAGTGTAAAATATTCTCCCACCACTTGTACTGACAGGCCAACAGACTGAACATCGTTGTCACTAACCTGTGGAGGACTGCATCCTCTAGTCTTCCTTTGGCAGGAGCTTGTTATGTAGTTGTAGCTTGGATAGATTCAAAGTTTATGTTTATTCTATTGTGGCAGTGGAAATCGAAATTGAGTACATGTAGCAATTGGAGGGCCATAGTCAAGGTCACGATCCATGACACACTGAAGCTCTAAGGACTTTTTCTGAGAAGATTTATCTGTTTTTTCCAAATCCCTTTTTTCCCTTTTCCCTTTCTCCTCCTGTCTTTTCCATAGCTTTCTTTCTGTCCCCGTGTTCTACTTCAAACTTAAGGGGTGGCTGTGGCTCAGGTACTATAGTGGTACCAATTAAAAGGTTAGTGGATCGATCCCTGACTTCATCACCCTTGCCGAAGTATCGTTGGGCAAGATATTAAACCCTGAGTTGCCCTGATGCATCCATTGGAGTGTGTATGCGGTTGTTAGAAAGCACTTATGGATAGATAATAGCGCTGTGTGGATGGGTGAATGACAGCTCCAGAAAGTGCTTTGAGTGTTTAATTGAGTCGAAAGATGCTATATAAGGTAGAAGACATCATTCCTCACCATTAATGGCTTCAGGTGATTTTCAATATGAAGAACATTTTCTATTTTTTCATGGTTTTCATCTCTTTTGATTTATTATTAGCTGTCTGATGCTGAATGTTCCCCAAAATATTTTACCCATGTGTAACACTGATACCTTGATCTCTATATTTTCTTTCATGCAAGTAAAGTAAGTAACATTTGATTCATAAAGCATCTTTCAAGATAAATATATCACAAATATCACAAAGTGCTTCACAACTAAGTGCTCAACCATCAAAACAAAAGGTTTTTCAAAAGCAAGTTTAAAAAAATACATTTTTTTGCTGCTTTTTAAATGAGGCCTCCAAGTCCACAGATCTCAGGCTAAAAGTTCTGTCTCCTTTTATTATCACCCTAAACACATGACCTCAGGAACTTGCTAGTCCCTGAAATCATTGATGTAAAAGTTTGCTGATGTACACCGGTGCTTGTCCATCCTCAGGTCTAAAAGTCAAAACCAGAGCCAGAATTAAAGTGTAGTTTGAATTGGGAGCCAGTGCACTTGAATTAGTGATGTTGTGGCATGTGAGTACTTCAAAATATCCAGCTTGGAAACATCTTTGGGCTTAAAAGAGATATGCAACTGAACTTTGCCTTCATAGCAGTGACAATTGTCAGTGAGATTTCCTTGAACGTGCCTAAAATATGCTGAAGAGGCTCAAAACAGGACTTTATAGTAGGAGAGTTGGAAGAGGACCAGAAGTTAAAAACAGCCACAGAAAAGAAACATTAAGACAGATATCAGTAGGATCATTCAAAACCTTAGACATTGAGGGTTTTAAGAGGGAAGTGTAGATGGGCTCTGTTGACCTGCAGGGTTTGGTTGGCAGATGTTGTATGTAGTCATTGTGATTCTAAAGCTGTAATTTTGCAATCTGTCCCTACAGGTTGGAGTGGGTGGAAATCATTGAGCCACGCACACGGGAGCATATGTATGCCAATCTGCTAACGGGCGAGTGCGTGTGGGACCCACCACAGGGTGTTTGCATCAAGCGTACTGGTGAGAACCAGTGGTGGGAGCTGTTTGACCCCAATACTTCACGCTTCTACTACTATAATGCCTCTACCCAACGCACAGTGTGGCATCGGCCTCAGGGATGTGACATCATACCCTTAGCCAAGCTGCAGACTCTGAAGCAGCACACAGATGCTACCATCACTCGTCCTGCAAGTGGAGGGCGGCGAGCATCTGCTGACAACAGCCCAGGACGGAACAGCGAGGTCAGCCGAGAAGGAAGCACCTCGTCCTCCCTTGACCAGGAGCTGTCCGAAAAACAAGGCAACAGAGAGGAGGCAGACAGGTAAGACTGTTCACCTGATAGGGACTAATAAATAGAAATATAAAAAAATATATATATATTTTTACACCCAAAATACAACAATAATTCCTTTAGCTTCATGTTAACATATGGATGAATATCAGCTAAACAGCTAAAACAGCATGACAGTAAGTCATAAAATAGTGGTACTTTACCTTTTTTCTTCAGATTTACAATTCTGTTATGTCATATCATTTGTAGCTGCATGTTAAAGTTGTGTCATGGAAAGAAGGAGCCATATGTGAATATGATCGAAAAACACCCCATCCTCTCTGGGCAAAACCCCTATATCAAAATGACTTGAGCAAAATGGAAAACTGTTCTGTGGCCAGAGAAATAAAAACATTTTCATGAAATTTTCTTTTTAAAACGTGTGCAACGTCCTCTAAACTTTAGAGGAGACAGACCATCCAGCTTGTTATCATTTCTCAGTATAAAAGACTGCATCAGTGCCTATGTAATTGGTAGGTTGTACGAATTGAAGGTTTTAGAACAAAATATGCTCCGATCCAGACAAAGTCTTTTTTGCATCTATTAAAACAGCGTTGAACTGACCTACCGGTAGTCCAGACATTTCACCAACTGAAAACATTTGATGCTTCATGAAACATAAAATATGACAAAGAAGCCCCACCACTAGTGAACAGCTAGAATTCTATATCAAACAAGAAAGGGCACAACATTTGTCTCCCAAAAGTACTGTTCTCCTCAGTTCCCACATGTTGTTGTTAGACTATTGTGAAGAAATGATGCTACACACAAACCTTGTACTGGTAAAATTTACGTCATTGTTGTTCACATGAGTGGACTTTTTTTTTTTTGTTTGTTTTTTTTTTTGCATGAAAGATGGGTCACGGAGCCTCACAATAGTTCCTGTATGTTTGGCTTGGCATTATTTTGCAGTTTTTAATTTATAGGTTCTATCATAATAACTGTCAGTTTCACCACTTTTGTAATAAAATATTTTATACAAGAATTTTATATTAGAGACGTTAGACCAGGAATGTCAAACTTATTTTAGATCGCAGGCCACATACACCTCACTTTGATGATATGTGTGCTGGGCTGTGTATACTTGGCAGTTGGGTGACAGTGCTTTTTTATTAACAGTGCTTTTTATGTACACACAGCTTTTCAGCTGCCCTCTCCAGCTCGCACACACTACACAGCTCTCCCAGGGCAGCTACTGAAATAGAGAAGGTGTAGTCGGTGTGATGGATGAACAAACAAGCAGTGCCTAACCTGTCCAGGAGCTCGTCGACTTGGGGCATGGGATGAGCATTAAACTGTACCACTTCATTCACCTTGCAGTAGTCAACGCAGAACCATATAGAACCATCTTTCTCTGCCACAAAAAGTATGTTACTCATATCTTCTGCATCTCAGCCAGTTCCCTCTCATCACTTTGTCTTTTAGGTTCAGGTAAGCTGTAGGGCCATGAACGCACCATCACACCAGGGTGCATTTCAAAATGATGCTCTGTGAGATTGGTGTGCCCGGCAGGGAGGAGAACACATCTGCAAAACGCTGTTGCAATGCCTGCTCTCTGGGCCTGTGTCAGATGGTCATCACAATGGAAAGAGGCAAGCATGGTGGAATTAGGCACTTCTAGCTCCACCTCTTCTCTCACTAGGCTCACCAGAGAAGCGGTGGGACAGTTTCAGCCACCTGCACCTCCAACACACCTGCTCCGGTGCTTGTGCCGTGAACTGGGGCCAGTGTCTGCAGCTGCCCGGGACCTGTAGAGAGACAACAGAAGGGGTTGATCGGGGGAAATGCCAGCTGCTCTGCAGTGGCTGGCTGGCCTGGAGATGCCTCGCAGAATCTCCTTGGGGCTAGGACTGGCCGACATCCCACCACAGGCACCGGCTGTTCCCAGGACTGCCTCGGCTGCACCGCCAGGTGATCTTCAGCAAGGGAAAAGGCAGTTTCGAGGCACGCTGGCCAGTGACAGGTGGCCATCATGCTGCACTGAGATCTAGCAGGACAAGCACAGAGATGAGTCCACTGTCAGAGGCCATAAGAAGATCATTTGTAACCTTTAGCTGTTTCTGTGCTGTGATGAGCTCTGAAACCTGAGTGGAACCCTTCAAATAAACTATTCCTCTTCAGATGATCAGTTAGCTGTTTTACAACTACTCTTTCAAAAATGTTTGACATAAAATGAAGGTTGGAGATTGGCCTATAATCAGCTAAGACAGCTTTGTCAAATGATGGCTTTTTAAGTAACGGTTTAATTACTGCCAGCTTGAAAGTTTGTGGTACATAGCCATTTCATAGAGAGAGGCTGATCATATTTAAGGTGGAAACATTAATTAATGATAGGAAATCTTTGTGTAGTTTCCTAGGAATGGGGTCTAAAAGACACATTGATAGTTTGGTGGAAGTAATTACCAAAGTCACGTCAGAAAGATCAGTTAGAGAAAAAGAGTCTAAATAAATATCAATGGTACTGAAAGTAGCTGTACATAATACTGTATTATGTGTGTGAGATGGCTGAGTACTTTTTTCTCTAATGCTTAAAAAAATCTTTTTGAAAAAATTCATGAAGTCCTTACTAGTTGACGTTAAAGGAATGCTTGACTCAACAGAAGTTTGACTGTTTCTCTCTACAGTGTTGAAGAGAAATCTGGGTTTGTTCTTATTTTCTTCAATCAGTGATGAATAGTAAGATGTCCTAGCGGAGGGCTTTTTAAAAAAATAAAATAAAGCAGCATACAATTTTTCCAGGCTAAATGATGATCTTCTAAATTTCCTCTACAGCTTACAAATTATCTGCTTTAAGGTGCGTGTTTGAGAGTTATACCAGTGAATCAAGTACGTCTGATTTGAGGCTTTATTTTTCAAAGAAGTTACAATATCTAGAGTCATACATGGTGAAGAAGTAAAATTATCAACAACTTAATTGAGCTATTTGGGATTAGTGTTCAGGTAGCTGCTCTGCATTGTACTGTACTGCACTATACTGGACTAACAACTAGTAGCTCAGTGGTTCAACATATGCTATCTAGCAACTGCTACCACAACTAGAGATTGATGAGGTACAACACAAATGCTACGGCAAAGGGTACCATGACATGAAGCCAGGGATGGAGATATCATCATCCCCAGCCTCAGAAGTGGGTATCAAACCCTAAGAACACCTGGTGCATTGAAGGTGTTGAGTGTGAGACCAGCTGACCTGAAAGACAGGATAATGGCTAAGCTGGAAACCTGACTATATAAAGTACACTCTGAAGGTCTACTGGAAGACATGAGTGTAGCCTTACAGGAAATCTTTACTGGAACCATCACAAAAACCAACAAACTGATCTGACCAACACCATGGCAGCAGTGACCACTGAGATGTTTGGCTACAAGATGAACATCCACAAGGAGCAGTACCCTCCATGGAGAAAGAGACTAGAGGTCAAGATCAAGGTAGCATGTAGGGAAGTTAGATCACCAATTGTCGGAGTGTCAGAAAGGTGTGGTGAAAATAGGGGGTAGCTAAGAAGTACAGCATGCTGTTCATTTCTGAGGCCTTAGAAACTGCCAAGAATAGGCTCACAGTTTTGCACAGCTGCTTGAAGAGGTATACCAGAGAAGCCAGGAGAACAAATTAGCTGTACTCTACTGAACCATCCAAGGTGTACTCTCTGTAGCAGGGGAACAATATGAAAGTATCATCAACAAGGCTGGAGCAATACTGGGTAATTGAAGGTTGGAGAGTCCTGATCCCCGAGGATCCCAGAAGGTACCGGTCACATCCATTAACCTGCTTCAGTAGCACATGGAATCTGCTCTTAGGCGTCAAAGCAGCAAAGATGAAGAGGCACATGGTTTAATACATGAGTGGAGCCTAGAGAGGAATAGGCAACTATTCAAAGTGCAAAACACCAGCTGCTGGTAGATAGAGCAGTTGCTTGAGACTGTAAGACCAGACTGACCAACCAGTGCACTGCCTAGAGTGATTACAAGAAAGCCTACAACTCAATGCCTCACACATGGATCCTGGAATGCCTAGAACTATATAAAATCAACAGAACCCCAGGAGCCTTCATCGGGATTTGATGGGGATGTGGCAAATAACACTAGAGGCCAACGTCAAGCCAATAGCACGTGCCATCTTTAAGTGTGGGATTTATCAAGGAGATGCTCTATCCACAAAGCTGTTTTGCATAGGCCTGAACCCCCTCAGTGAGATCATTGACAAGACTGATACCGGATACCCACTACGGAATGGAGCAATTGTCAGCCACCTCCTCTACACGGATGATATCAAGCTGTACATCAAGAGTGAACAAGACATCGATTCACTGATCCACACCACCAGGATCTACAGCAACTACATTGGAATATCATTCGGATTGGAGAAGTGTAGTCTGATGGTAACGAAGAGGGGATGTTAAGGAAGGGGCCCCAGTCTGGATGAGCCTGGGCCCCCTGCCCTTGGTGGATTTCTGGGAATGGAGATGCCACAATCTGTTTGTCATTTAGTTTTGGTAGCATCTATATAGTTAAGAAAGGTATGGAAAAAGGATGGGGTGTTACCATTTGATCCATAAATACTGGCAATATTTAGATCCATATTTTGAATATATAAATTAAGTACTATAAATCTACCATCTGGATCTGTAGTAGTGTTGCTAACAGTGATGGCAGTTCGTCTTGTAATCGGAAGGTTGCCAGTTCGAGCCCCGGCTCGGACAGTCTTGGTCGTTGTGTCCTTGGGCAAGACACTTCACCTACTGCCTACTGGTGATGGCCAGAGGGGCCGATGGCGCGATATGGCAGCCTTGCTTCTGTCATTCTGCCCCAGGGCATCTGTGGCTACAACTGTAGCTTGCCTCCACCAGTGTGTGAATGTGAGAGTGAATGAATAGTGGAATTGTAAAGCACTTTGAGGGTCTCGGAAAAAGCGCT
>VOQK01015983.1:6029-32577 GCA_015052645.1 Benitochromis conjunctus
CTCTAACCTGAACACGGACAAACTGCACATGCACACAAAGATACACACACATCTGGAAATCACATGTATCCATACCCACACACACCAGCACAATCATTACATTACATTACATCCACCTAATAAAAAAAATGAAACAGTAAGGTGCCAAATGTGCTTTTCCTTAATAAAAATGCATACAGGGGGCTCAAAAGATCAGCGCTAAGAACTAAGAGTCTATTCTGCTTTAATCATGTGTGGGTTTTATTATTGCTCAATACAGATATACACACCTATCAGGAAAACGAAGACACAAAAACCCACGGACACAAGCTACATCTAGGGAGCTCTTAATGTGGCCAATCACATGCGTGTGAGAGCGTGTGCATATGTGCGCGGACATCTGTATGTGCTTGTGTGTGTGTGAATAAGCCCATATCAGTATAGGCTGTAATAAAGACAGGTTGGGAAATGAAGCAGCGAATGCATAACAGGCTTATTTCCCCTCTTTGTCTGCGTGTTGCCCCGACCTAATCCCCGAGAGGATTATCCCCCACAAATCCCTGCGGAATTGGGGAGAAGGGGGGAGAAAGAGAGAGAGAGGAAAGAAGAGAGAAAGAGAAAATAACGTAGGATCTCAGTCTTCTGGAACCCATCACCATCATCATCGTGGCTGTTGCCATCCATTTGTATATATAAAAAAAAAAAAAAGAGTCAGTGAGGAAAAACGTAGTGAGCTCTTCTTCTTTTCTGAGCAAAAATTAAAGCTTTTTAAGCACGAGATAATCGGGTAATCATGATTAAGTGTTTCCCTTGTTATAAATTTCTGTCATCAGCTGAGAAAAGCTTTAAGTAATTTATCCAGGCTAATATGCTCACACATCACAGGGTTTATGGTGCAAAATGCACTCGTGTGGCATTAAGCGTAAAACACACACGATTCACATTCCACACACACATTATGGAATTACACGTACTTTAACGAGCATGACAGTAACATTTGATAATATGTGGTACCGTGTGTGTGGTATGTCAAGAGACTGTGAAATGGGAGGGGATCAAGGGGTTTTCTTCGCTTAATTAATTTGGTTTCATGAGATATACTATTTGTTGATGTAGTCCTTCAGATTATCTAAAAATACATCATTCTCAGTGCACCATGTCATACATAATGTTACTTAAAGTTACTGTATTTTCACGGCTATTTAACTGCTTAACTTTAAGAGTTGTATTAAAACACATGAGTTCATTTCAAAGCAAGCATCTGCTCGCTTGACGTATGTGTATTAAGAAATCAAGACAAAGTTTTTAAAAAAGGGGGCCAATGTCTTTTACAGTAGCTACTAACGCATTTCATGATGCATTTCACATCTTTGGGAGTATTTCTGTGCTTTAATCACAGACAGCATTTTAGCTTATGCTGATTAATGTGTATTGTCATTGGAACACACAAAAACAATTAGCAGGCCATGGACGATATCAGGAAGAGGTAAAAGAGATGCAACGCAGCTCCATGAGCAGTTCACAAGAGGGAATATAGACGTTACTTCATAACCCCTGCAAACTGGGATGCCCCATGTTTCTTTTCCACCTACAGGTGAGTTCTGCATTCTGTCCTTAGACTTACATGCACTGATTTTTGATTTACAGGATGTGGGACGATGAAAACAGAATTAAACTCTGAAATTTTTATTTAAATGAAATACAAATCCATATAAATTATTTCCCTTCCATAAGATTATATCAGTCGTTTGAAAATATTGACGTATTACAAGTACTTCAGGCAGCATCACACTAATAGAATATGGATATCTCATTGCCTTTTCTAAATAAACCACACAGCATATGTAGTTATGCTGTATAATGTAGGAACCCCTTCTTTTGATGACTTTAACTCTCTATATTCAGTTTTAAATAGAAACCTTAGACTCTTAAAATACACTTTTCCCCCAGATTTTAACTGGGAAAAGGTACAGAAGACAAAGGTGAGAAGAGGAGAGAGTAGAGGAGCAGAGAAAACCGAGAGAGAAAGGCAATCACAGCGAGTCTACGCTCTTTCAGCCTGCAGTTCTCTCTTTAGTCAAAAGGGAGCACTTTTCATCCACTTAAAGGAGCTTGGTGAAGCACTGTCCTCTCCCTCTCGGTCTCTATTAGTCTCGATCTCAAATTGTTTGTTCTCTCACCCTGTCTCTGTCTCTTTCTCCTTTCTTTATGAGTCCTTTGTGCTCTCTCTTTTTAGTTCCTCTTTCTGTTTCCCTCTTCTTCTTCTCTACTGCAGACTCATCCGATTCCTCTCACTCACATGTAAATGATCTTCTGTTTCATGGAAACATGAACAGCATCCTTGAAACACGTACAAACCTTTATTATTCCTGTCATAGACAGAGGGTTATGGTAAATAGCAACACCTTTTAATCAGTTCTTCAGGTCAATTAACATCACATGTTGTTATCGTTATGAGATTGTTATTCGTCTTCCACTTGCTCATGTTATTCTTGATAAGAATTTATTTAAAACAAAATCAGTGCTTTTGTATCTTTGTGTAGGTGTGCACCCTCTCACCATTCGGAGTGTCAGGAGGAGTCCAGCTGACATTGAGCGCATTGGGGGACAAAGGAGTGACCAGTGGTGCAGGGACATTTTCGGGGGTGCTCTCTTCAGTCTGAGTCTGGCTTGGTGGACTTAAAGTACATCCACCTCCTGTACAAGCCTGGCATGCACACACATACACATACACATATGAATATGATGATACAAACTGAAAGTCAAAATTACGGCGTAGTGGACTTACAGCTACTGTGATGGTGTAAAGAGTTCCAGGGGTTAGGCTGCGGAGCGTGTAGTCTTCAAAAACTTCAGAGCTATTATAGGCTAGGACAGGCTCTGCATTGTCATGAGACAGGAAGATCAAATAAAACTCCAAAACACCGTTTATCTGAGAGGGATGTGACCACCTAGAAATGAAGAGGAAAATAAACATAAAATAAATTTAACCTTTCACTGTTCTGCTTTTAAAAATTCAACTACAGTGACAACTTTACTGTAGCCCAGTGGGAAACACTTTCAATATCACTATACGTATAATTCAGCCAGTGTCCAGTTAATTCCTACTAATCATTTATTTATTTGTGTTTTTTCCCGCTTTACCTAAAATCTAATAATAACTTATGACTTTATACAACAGAAAAAAACCTGTAGACTTAGTTGCATCACTTCTTTGCTTAACTAGTTTTTTTCATCGTGTTGCAAAAACCTGGTACTTGAAATATAAAGAAGTACTGGCTTTTGTTAACATCTGATAAAAACATTTTACATTTTGGTTTTTCACAAATGAAACCAAACTACAATTCTCCCCCTTTAGTGCCTGGTAACAAACATTAAACATGAAGATCAAGGACCTCTTGAGTCCTCTTGACTGTTGATTAATATCTTATAATGCCTGTTTTTTTTAAAATAAGTAATAGTATTTGATTTTTAATCTTTTTTGGCATTTTTTTAAACATTGATGGTCAGAATAGTAAAAGATAAGAAAGCAAGGAGAGAGTGGGGGTAATAGCACATGAGAAACAGCCCGGAGAGGACTTGAACCCAGGCCCCTGCAGTAGCCTTTGTCATATGGCTTTCCTGCTCGACTAGGTGAGCAGTGCCAAACCTAATGAATACATTAACATTAAGAGCACAATACTTGAATTAAAACATCAAGCTTAAAATAAGATGCAAAAAAGGAATTAAATGTGTGTGTGTGTGTGTGTGTGTACGTCAGTGGCAGTCCAGACTGCATCAGACTGCTCTGAGTATCTGCATGTCAGTGTCTGCCTTCAGTGCAGTGGTAGGCTTCCTTACATGTGCACAGAGGCACGCACATACACACAGCACACTGCACACACAGTTTCCTTCAGCAGTCAGGCTGAGGTGTCCCCTTTTCTATATTTAGAACAGGAAGGTCATCCCCAGCAAAGAGGAGGAAAAAAAAAAAGACCAGAAATGGCATTAAGAAATCAAGACATGTCAACTATCTAGAGCAAACTGTTTTAAAAAGGGGGCCAGTATGAACTGTAAAGAGCACGACTCAGAAAAATATATTTGTATAATTACTGCTGTACTTTTGTTGGACTGTTTTTACTATTTTCTTTTAGTACATTTAAGAGGTTCTAACTTTGAATACTAATGACCAAAGTTTGATTCTGCAACACAAGTGAGATGTTCTATCTTTACAATGATTTTGTTAAAAAAAAAAAAAATCTTATGCACCTAATTTGCCAAAATGTTTTATATAATGTTTTGCAAACTCAAATGAAGTGAAGTGTATTCACTATTACACATTTTATAACTAAAAATCCCTGTGATATGATATTTGATAACTTTTCTAAGATTTTCTGAAGTATGAAGTAAAAAAAATGATAAAAAAGGAACACTAAAATACACTTTATAAATTGTCCTGCAATTCTTACAAATCCCTGAAGGCAGCACAACCCACCTGGCGTAGTAGCGAAGGGAGGCCATTTTAAAAAGTGATGGATTCCTTTCTTGGGTCCTCCCATTAAAAGCCATTTTTTGAATGACTGATGAGTGTGTGTTAGCACACAATTAGCCACTGTGGCTAATCTATCACATTTATTATAAGATTTATATGCTGTCGATTGCCAGCGTGATATATGTCCACTTTTGAAAAACTGAATCAAAGGGGAATTGTAATAATCTGTATAATAATTCACTGTGGTAATGGTTTTAAAAGTGCATTGTGAAAGTAGTGTGAAAAAGCCAGGTGCCCTCTCAGCATGTTAAAGTTAAAAGCAAACATTCGAGATGACGGAGGTGTGAGTTCACTGTCAACCCGCCTTCTGCACTTTTGTTCTCTTGCATAATCCTTTTCCTCTCTACATTGTACACGCAACACATCAACATCAACTACAGAGAATTTTACAGTGGGATCAGACCTTCATTGGGTCCTCAGAAGGATGTCATTAAACTCTGTCTACTTTGTTTTTTCTTTTACACTCGTATATATTTACAAATACTTAAAAATGTGGGGCATTTCTACCATTTTTTTCACACACATACATTGGGCATGTTTCAACTGTCAATGTTTTTCTGTATCGGCTTCTTCTTGCAATGTCAGTACTCGTGTGTGACCACACTCATCTTTGAACATGCTCATTTTGAGCTTATCTGCATAAACTCTTTGTAACTTATTAGCAATATCTTTTTGCCAAAAGCCTTTCTGGTACTTTATGCTATAGTAGGTGTTTCAAAGACACACAAATGCATCGGAACACACACACACATGACAGAAAATGACTCCAGTCACAATCTATGCATCAGTGAATTCACTTCAGATTGTTTCAGAATGTTTTATCAGGTTCTTTTCATTTGTGACCATGTGCATATCTGACAGTATAGGTATTCATATGATCCTATGTCTGCTTGGTTGTGTATGAATGCGTATGAGTCAGGCAGTGCTTGGTGAGGGGAGGATATAAATCTGCTGATACTGTTTTGTTTGCCTCCAGCAGCCTTCTTCAACCTTTCTCACAGTCTCTCACCCTTCTCTTCACCTATCCCATTTTCTTTAAGACATTTCTTCTCTGTATTTTTTTAAACAACCCCCCCCCAAAAAATATATCTTTCATTCTCTTTACCATTTCTTTACATTTTTTTCATCGCTGTCTTACTTTTCTCACAGACACAATAGAGTAATATTGACCAGGTATGATCTCTCAACCTTTGCCTATTACCAATGTGCTAACAAGGCAATATGCAGCCTTCCCACACCTAGTGAATATGTTGATGAAAAGCATTTTAAAGGCTCAGGAAATGAAACAATACACTCCCCCTGCTCTATATAGGAATACTGTGGCGGTCAATGCATTCTGCCAGGTAATTTAATTTTCTGTAAATTAAATTCTTTACTACTTGTACATGTAGTAAACAATCATTTAAATACAAGTATATGCTGCCAACCAAAACTCAGTTTACTGACTAACATGTTTCTCTGATTTGACTGTATGAGTGTGAAGTTGTGATATTTACTAACCTAGTGGTTCGCTGTATGCTTCACTAATGGTTTTCAGTTCTGTGTTTGTAATAAATCTATCGTTTAATCTGACCTTCCTCGCAGTGGGCTCTTTTATGTTACCTCCCTAGACCCCTAGCTGAGCCGGGAAGTAACGTCTTCATACCCAAGTGCTGGGTTTGGGTTGGCTGGCATGCTAACATTCCATCAATTCCATATTATCAATAACATATCAGTATCAGCCAGTACCAGGGTCTGAAGGAAAAACTAGAACAGATATGGAACTTAAGTCTAAAGTGATCCCAGTGGTAATAGGAGCATTAGGAGCTGTAAATCTGAAACTGAAAGAGGGGATCCAGCAGACTCCAGGTACAACATTAGAGGTCTCTGATGTCCAAAAGAGTGCAATCCTAGGAACAGCTAAGATACTGCGCAAAACATTCAACTCTCGGGCTGCTTGTAGATGACCCGAGCTTGAGGAACACATAAATACCACACTCAAGGGGGTGAGAGTAAGATTAATAAGAATTTTTATATATAGTATATCAAACAGAAATGAAAAATACATTCTGTCTTCAAAACTAGGGCAATTAGTCTCCACACTATTCAAACACTCGCAACCTGAAGGAGTGTTTATGCAACATGCTCCTGACCCAGCTTTTTTAAAGGTGTTGCTGGCATCAAAGTCAAAATTAGCAGGAAAAGAAATGCAAAATCTGTTTAAAACAAGTAGGGCCACTGCCTCCATGATCATTACCTGTAAGGCCACAATTAACAGCAATAAACAGGATACAAGTGGCATGCAACATATATGGTAAAGAGATATTTCAAGCAATCAAATAATTTAGAATTTTATAAAATTTATTGTTTGCCATTTATAAACCAAATTTATAAACATAGAAAATCTTATTTTAACTGCTGCTAAATGGTTTGAATAGAATATTGTTCAGTACATCAGTAGCCATAATTTAAAATGTGAAACTGTAAGTAGTGGAAGGTATTCTCTGAAAATAGAAAATTGCCTGTAAAGCAACACATATGATCTTGACCTTGAGCACAGTTTGGATAAAGAACCATTAAATGACCATTTTAGGTAAGTTTCACTAAAATTGGACCACTATTTTAGGAGGAATAGTGATTCTTGTGAACATGAAAAAGTGCTTGTAAAGTGACAATTATAAGCATGACCTTGAGCACAATTTTGGTTAAAGACCATTTAGGTAGATTTTTGTGTAAGTTTGATGAAACCTATACTCTAGGAAGAGTAGCATTTCTGTGGACAGGCAAATGTATGGGCAACACCATAGAACAAGATTTTTCAGCTGGATTACCTAAAAATAAATATAGGGCTTAAGTGATTTGCAAATTATAGCATGTTTTACTATTTTGGGCACAATCATGACTAAGGTCAGGGCCCTGCATGCATATGAGTAGTAATGTATTTTTTCTGCAGTGAATAACGCTAATGGCTCACACACATATACACAAAAACTGGGAACATTATAAAAAAAGTACAGAGATCTATCTTCCCTTGTCACCTCCCTCTAATGGTGAAAGGTCAAGCACAGAAGAATATTCTGCATGGTAAACACAACTGCAGAAGGTCACTGACTCTCTCTTGCTCAGTCTCTCTCTGTCCTTGTGTACTGCCCAGGCAAAACTTGTAAAATACAAATAAAGGTTTTATACATTTTGAATGCTTTAAAAATGTGAGTGCATCCTAGTTCTGTGCATATATGCTTACATAGTAACATCATGCACTGATACGCTTGAAAGTACTTACTCTACAAAAATAGTTCGAGAGTCTAGAAGGGTAAGAGTTGGCGCTTGCAGAGGTCCAGGAGGAAGCTGTGAAGTCAGCATTGTAACTTGTGAACTGTTGGTGCAACCCACTGAAGTGCATGCACTCAATATCAGGACATGAGTGGTGTATACACCAAGACCTGCAACACAAATGCACGCACCCAAAAAGTGAAAGAGAGAAGCGATAGTTCAGTAAAAATGATTAACTTATATTCCACCTACAACCACCAAATTCTCTCTTTTTATTACAAATACTCCTCTCCACCCGACTGTATCTCGACTGGTCTTTCTCTTTAAGCATCTTTCTTTGTTTCAAACCTATTCTCCATTTACCATCTTTTGTAATCTCACTCTGTGTTACACATTCAATTCTTCCACATAATGTATAATTACTATATCCATAATCCTTCCAATCACTGTGAACATCAGACACTGTGCATTATTAACCCAGCAGGGATGATATGTGCTCTCATGCCTTCATTAACCTAGAAAGACACACATTGCTGGGCAGTGAAGCTGTATAGGATGAGTCTCCCGTTCATGTGTTTGCATGTATGTTTATGCACATTTCTGCATTCCGTGTGTATATGTGCATTGTATTAATGTGTGTGTCTATCTGGCGCATGGAGCAGCACTCTGCTCTCAGTGGTGTGACATGTGTTTCATACCTTATTTAGATCTCTTTAGCGAGAGCCTTCAAAGCAAATTGTGTGTATGCATGTGCGCCAATGTTTAGTTTTCTTTGTTTCTCTGCTGCTTCATTTTCATGTGTGTGTGTTTAGCTGTCTTTTTCAAAGTGCTATTCCCTTGGTGAAGACTCAGACACTCTTCCTGCTTTCAAATGCTAATCCTCCACTCCATTTTGCCTTTCTTCAGTCTTCCCCTTCCCTTTACTCCGAGGCCCCATCCCTCTACAGTCACAGTTACGCTGGAGCACGCACACACAACCACACATGCACTCTCTTCTCTTTACCAGTGATGTTGTGTTGTCTGTTTTTCCCTCTGTAGACCATTTGGTTGTTGTGATAGAGGAGGTACTCTGTAATGCCTCCATTGGGCCTATCATTGGGACAAAAAAGTGAGATGAAAGTAATATTATTATATTGTGTACACTATACCGTATATTGTTTTTGTGCCAAAATCTATGTTGGCTGCATATTTATTCAAGCTGGGGACAAAATATAAGCAATACCGAACCAAATTCTGTTCCTGTTTTACGATACTGTCCATTTACTACTAATTCAGAATGTACTTATTACTTCCTCGCCATTGGTTAAGATTCTGTGTCAGGAGTTAAATAATAATATGCAGCTTGGATGTGAGAGAGGACAGGCAAAACTGCATTTTTTGTTACCTTGCTGGAGGTTCCCAGTTAACATAGAGTGCTGTGGGGGATGAGACTGCAGCTGGAGGAGACACAGCATCAGGAGCTGATGTATAGGAGAATAAAATCAAGTTTTTATGTTAACGCAAATACGGCGATTGGCATAAGGAACTAGAGTAAATATAAACACTAGTACATCTTTTAACTAATAGTGAAGAAAAACTATGGCAAGCCTCAGTTTTATAGAGGTTATCATTCTATATCATCAAATGTCACAGATAAATAATTCAATAGATTTCATATGGTGTTAGACAGTGACATGGCTTTGGATTACTTTTCAAAAGACTTTCACCAAAAGAGAAAAATTTGAAAATTTTATGATCTCATGTTCACTGATCTCAAATAAGGTGAAGAAAAAATGTGCCTGTACTCAAGGATAAGTGAGTAAAAAAAAAAAAGTGTCTGTGCTGCATTTGTGTGTGTTTCAAATTAATTCTTTCTCCAGTCTCTCTAACATGTTTCAGTGTCTTAACTCTGTGCTCAGTGAAAATCAATACAGTAATCAGTTTTTTTCTTTAACTTCAGATTGATTTTTGCTGTCTCTGTACTGACCTCTGCCGTCACATTATCTCTCCAACAAGGCCTGTTAGTCCAATACAGATTAAAGTAACATATAACATAAAACTATGACTTTTCCCTCTTTTACTTTTTCTTTCATCGTGCATATTTTTACATGACTTAACAAGATGGGAAATAAGCTTTCTGCAATTTTTACTTTTTACCCTCTCTTTTGTCTCCTCCTTTCTTGTGCCAGCACTCCTCTTCCTTTTTCATATGCTATGTATCTTATGCAGGAAACGGGATGAACATATCTAAGTGTGTATAAAGAGTCATATATTTCTTCTACTGGTAAGGAGACTGACACTGAAGTTCTGGTTATAGGTGTATGAATCTGTGAAAGTTTGCATGTGTTTGCTGCTTACCTTCCTCTGGGGTTGTGAGACTCCATCTCAAATCATTATCACTATTGTCGTTATAAAGGCTCTCAGTGCAACCAACAGGAGTACAGGCACTCATGGTGACAATGTACCGAGTAGATGGAGTGAGACCTGACAGCACACCTTAAGAGGAGTATATAGATGTCAATGAAGAAGGTTTACAGATTACACAGTTTAAAAAAAAAGAGTAACTTTGAGTAACAATTTAACTGTAACTACATGTCAGAATACATACTTGCAGTGTACATATACTATTGCATAGAGTATTGCTTGACACTAGCCCTGAAAGATTGAACAAATATCCTTTGTAAGTCCTTTGTGACAAATCAGCCCTATTTGTATCCTTTTAGTGTGTTACTTTATCAACAAGCATCAACAGCACAATTTAAATGCTTTACTTGTATCTATGGGCTGCTGTTGCTAAGCAAATCTACTGTGCTTGGCAAACAGAGAGAGTCTATTCTAATTGTAAAGCTTCAGCCGTCTCTCTCTGGATGTTTTTTTGTCCTCACCGTCTTGGCCCTCCACCCTTCTCTGTATTTTCTAAGTCACCCTCTCTTCTCTTTCACCCCCTCCCAAGTCTCCACATCGTTGTGTCCAATCACGCTGCACTTGTCTCGCTTTTTTACTCTCCCTTACTGTTACCCATGTCTTTTAATTCAATTAGGGGCCAGGGCCCCACTCGGCTGCCATTACACCCTCATTTGCTTTTCTGTGTTTTTTAGCCATCGGTGTAATTCTGCAGTCAGGTGTTGAGGCCATCATAAATTAAGAAAAGCCTTATCAGGATGGACTTAATGCCTGGCAAAGAGAGGGGGAGTGAATGAGAAGCAGCGAGAGAGACACTGAGAAAGACTGAGACAGAGAGCTCATCTTCATATTTGCCTAGAGACATGGCGAAGTGGATGAGAGGGGGGACGAATAGCAGCAGCGGACGCAGACATCATCATCATCATCATAAAAGATGAAGTGGGGAAAGATCGAAAAGTGAGCAACAGCTAGAGAGAGAGAGAGAAAAAGGAGCAATGCCAGGGTATGACATCATTGGGGTAGTCCTGAGTGTCTTGTTTCAAATGGAGACAGTCTCCTAAACCTGGGGACTTGCCAAGGAGAAATTAACAGGGTTGGCCAGGACAGTGAGTACATGCACTAGTATGTTTTGTCTGAAATATAAATCTGAAAAAGGTAGAAAGCAAGCAAAAGAGACATTGTGAATGCTTTTATAGTAAAGGCTGTAAAGGACAACAGGTGCAATGAGGCAAACAGAACTAAAGTGATGTCTACTGTTGTTTGTTGTTTTAAGTTTGATTGTTAAGTGTAAGTGCTCAAAAAGCTGAATGCACTTTAACATCCAAAACAAACGTGAAAGCAGTAAAAAGTTGTGCAACATAGTGCACATAGTCAGTAAAAATGCAAAGAGCAAGGGATGACATACTTTACTGAAAGCAGAGTCGGGGTGTAGAGCTTAAATAAATCTAAAAACATGTCTTTGTATGTGTAATATTTATGACTACAATGGTTTTTGTGCATTTCTTACCTGTGAAGTTTCCGTTAGCCAGGAATGTGGCTCTGACAGGTGGTAGTTCTGGGTAGTCTCTGTTGTAGGCCTTTAGCTCATATCTGTCAATCAGTCCCCTTATGTCACCAGTGGGTGGCACCCAGCTCACCTTGGCACTGAAGGCGGTTAAACTCTGAACCTTTATTGGAGGTGGTACAGATGTAGGTACTAGAAAGGCCAAAAGGAAGAGAGATGCAAAATGAGACTATGTAGGAAAAAAAATAACATGGTATTAAAAGAAACAAAACAATCACATATAATAGTTAAACTTAACAAAACACATCGTAAGAATAAAAAAAAAAAAATACAGGAATTAGATCAGGGCAAACAAATGTCAAAATAAAATCTAAACACGAAAATATACATGAAAAAATATGCATGAAAAGCAAAACAACAAGATGGGCGGACATGAGAATAAAGAAAAAGCATTCCCCATCTCTCTGTGTTTTAATAGGCCCAGTAAATCATACCTCGCCATTAGCATAAATAGTATTTATGAGAGTAGTAACTTTTTCAGCGCTGATTTAATACAGCCAGCCATTCATTCTGGGCTATATTTCACAGCAATCAGCCTCCCTCTTTCTCTGTAACACTCCCCTTATTTCTCTCTCTGATACACTCAGCAGCTCTAGTGGCCCAACTCCCATCCCACTTCCCTCCTTTGCATTACAATCACTTTCATTTTCTGTCACCAGTCATCTTTTCATCTTCTGTGCAAACTCTTAAAATAGTCAAACAACTGAAATTATAGATACATTCTTATACACCATGTATACATTCGTCAGTGTCTGAAAATGTATGTTCCACATATCATTTGTATCCTTAATATCACTAAATGAAGCCATCTGTGCTGGATATTTATTTATTTTATTTTGGGCTGTATGTTCTATTTTGTTAGTTATTTTGTGTTATTAAGTCCTTGTTTCTTTTCTAGTTCCACCTGTATTCACCACTTTAGCCATTTTCTTGCACTCTTATTTGTATTTATAATTTTCTTTCTCCCTTTAATATCCAGTCACCCTGCATATTTCTTTATCTCCTTGCATTTTCTCACTTTTCTTTTTTTCATTTATGACTCTTTGCTCTTCCCTTCTCCTGCATTTCCACTTAGTCCTTGCCTCAATCCCCAGCTCTCTCTTAATTTCTTAATGTTTTTTAGCACTTCCTCCCTCCTGATCCTCCATTCCTCTTTCTGGTCATAGCATGGTGTACCGAGACCTACCAGTGTATTGTTCACTACTAACGAGCAGCTTTATATTACACAAGGGACCACACAGGCCATTCTGGGTTAACAGCCTTTTACTGTGATGCCCTTTATAGAGGCCTTATCAATCTCTCATACCATCAGGCACATGTAATATCACTCACTGGCTTCGGATTACTCACATACTGTACAACATAGCAGTGGTTTTACGGCCAAAATCTCTCAAGATCAAAGACTTACTCTACTGAACAAAGTACAACAAAGTGAACATACAGGAACACACCCCTCTGTGCTGAACATGAAAATCAATATTAGAAAATTAAGCTTCTGTTTCAGACTATCAGGGAAAATTTAACATTTTGCAAGTAACTTTGTCAGTGGAATATAATTCCAAGGCAGAACTCATTAACAAACTTCAAATTAAGTGTAACATGTAGATTTGAAAGAAGGAAGAGAAAATACTATAGCAGATACCATGTATAAAGGACAGTGGTTATATTCTATAACTAAACTTGTAAAGGTGGGGTGTTTGGATGTAGCTAACATATCAGCATGATAATAAAGAGACACACACGCACTCACACACAATGAGATTTTACCTTTGCCTCGGCTGCGTCCTCTTTGCCAAGGTCCGGCTGCCCAACCTCCTGCAGCCAAGGCCACAAACCTGTACAAGTACTCTTAAAATATATGTGTGTTTTCATACACAGGAAAATGGGATAGGGGAAGAAAAAAAACAGGCAAGGCAAAACTGTCTTAGTCAAAACTGTGTTTGACAAAAAGTGCACTAAAAAGTATAACATGTTCTTAAAGCTAATGTGATGTAATTTCCAGCTGTAACATCCATTTGAACTTCTTGGATGGTTAGCTTGTATTCATCTCTGTGTCAGTAATATAATGCTGCAGCACAGTAATATCCCCAGTGTAAGCTTTAATCAGAGAACATGATAATGTAAAAGCAATTACTACTAATTAGAGTGAGCTGCTAACACGGTATAGCTGGAAGCTGAGCCTCAAAGTCATAAAAATAGGTCTTCATGTATCAAGCAACTATCCAGTGACCAAAAAAGCAACAAACCTTTGAATGAAAACAACACTGTGGCTTTCTCAATGTGAAGAACTCAACAATGAAATATGTTATGAAACAGAACCTCAATATCTCTACTGATAACTAAGTACTTAAAAACTCTCATTATTCTTTCTTTTTAAATGTATTCACTGAAGATTGAGCACCCCTAAAAATGTAATGCCGTCACTATACCAATGTACATATATACTGTGCAGTGTTACCAGTGAAAGGCTGAAGACTATAATCTGTGGTTTGAGTCTTTTTTCCAGTGTACACCAGGACTGAATCGTTTCCTCTGCAGTTGTACCGGCTTTCGCTGGTAGGACAACCATCTAAGTAGACTCTGACAGAACGGCGTGAGGCAACAGAGAGAATAACACTTTGGCTCATGGGAGGGTTTCTGTTATCACTTTTTATAGTAAGATCCTTTAAACACCCTCCTAAACCTGTGAAAGGTAAGGAAAGGAAATGGAGAGGAGAAAGAGAAGTATAAGTATAAGTGAGAAGGAATCTTTATTATATGAGTGAAATTGCATTTTCCATTTTTTTTACATGCCAAATGGGATTTCCTGACTGATATAATTATGCCACAGGTTTACTGAAGCAGAATTTACAATGCCCTTAAATTTTAGTCAGATGTTAGCAAATGATCGCTATGACTCAAAGTTAATTAATTTAGAGATTCTTCTGTTTCACAGAAGAGCAGGCAAGTTATAACTGCAAATAAATGTACTTAACGTGTGCAACTCAAAAGAAAGCCAAAACAAGGAGCCCATAAACATGTAAATACTATGCTTGATGAAATTCAAGGAACTGTATAGGAGACTGAAGCTAAATGAAACATTTTTCTTGGTTTGGCACCTGCCACTTCAATGAGCGACATGCAAATACTATTTCAGTGCACGTATATCTCACCATGTTTGTGACTTTGCCTGTCTAAAGCAGAATGTATGAGCTCTGGTGGCACGCCCCCCAAATATAATGGTGAATCAACTCTCAACGTCACTGCTCCTCCCATTCCCCTTGTTTCCTCTGCCCAGTCATTGACGGCAGCTGAGATGAGCGAGCCACGTTTAGCCAATGACAATTGTTTCCAGTCTCCATCGCAGTAGCTAAGCCCCACCCACATGCTCAGTTCAATCACATGACCTTCGGAGGAGAGAATGAAGGACAAGAGACCAGCTTCTAGCTCCACCTTAAAAAATATAGGCCAGTAAAGAAAATGTCACAAGTTAAAGTCTGTCATTAGATTCATTTGAGTATTTTCAGCATTAATACGATAATTTGAAATGTGTCTCTGCTTTTACCAGCATAAAGTCATCAGTTTGTGTGTTGTATGTGAAGAGCAAAAGCGCATTCAGCTGGTCTGTCCTAAAATCCATAGAAATGTCAAAGATCTGTCCTCCAGTAAATACACCTGAGTCCAATTCCAAGTAACCTGAAACCAGGAGCAGAAAAAAGTGTCAGTTTTACCAGCAGAACGTGTCAAATTTAAAACGTGTAAAAGGTATGTAAACTTCCCATCATCTATTCTTAAGTGACAGACGAAAGACTGTATGAGCAGGCCTGTATGAACAGCAGTAATGGGGGAAATGTACACTAATGAACCTGATCTTTCACACAGAGGCCAATTAACTTATCATCATATTTATCAACATGAAACAAACTCATTACCACCAACATCAGCAACAAGCATCTTATTAAGATATGTTGTGTTGACAGTGCATTAGGGGCACTAAAATGAGTTTAAAGTTGTATCTGAACACAAATTTGCACAGTGCCAGGAACTTCATGCTCATTGTAACTGATACGCTGCTACATCATGTGATTTTCAACATGCAGTAAACTATTTTGCACTTTAAGGTCCTACCATGGCCCAGAAAATGGGCTCCATCCACAGTTTGAAGAGGACATCCCTCCCAGCTTTCATACGCTGCAACTTTCTTTGTGGCTTTTGCCCAGTCAAGAATTTGCCATTTCTCTAAGGGGCTGTCAGACATCTTAAAACTCACATCCCTGAGGCAACCAGAGAAGCGCTGTTGCACAAGCCTGGCATCTCCTGGTGAGACGAGCAAAAACAAAAGTCATAATATTACATTAAAAATGTTTACTTGTTACTTCCAATCAAAGACTATTCAATATGTTGAATCACAAGGTCAAATGAGGGATTATCATGAGGATGGAAGACACAGCATTTGTGCCTGAATATCAGCTCAACTCTCAGTCAGATACAGAAACTTCTAGTCATCTTACAGTATACGTTGCTAAATTAATATCACATAGGCAGAAAAAAAGAGTTTAAAATGTATTTTAAAAATACTTTTTGAAGAATGCAAAGTATATATCAGAGCAATAAAACATAGAAATCAATGTATAAGTAAAATCTAGGTGAAAACCCACCTGAATCCTGTCTTAGTAGAATAAAGTTTTCTGGCAGCCCTCCAATGAACACCCCCATGTTCTCACCAATCATTGTGCTACCACTTAAAGCTGATGCACTTCCTGATGGTGGTGAAAATAAGAAGCAAAAGTGAGGAAATAAAGCGGAGAAGAAAAAGAATGATTATAATATTATATTATTATACAGAATCATTTAGGACACAAAAACACATGGGGAACATTGAAATATACAGAAAGAAAATGTACATTCCTGTGCAAAAGTCTTAAACTACCCCTCTTTTTTTTAATATGTCGCTTGGAAAATAGGAAATAGGTGCAGTGACCTATTTAACGCGCAATCATTCGAGTATGAGTGAAGTATATAAGCATATAAGGCAAAAACAGAGTTTTCAGCTAATGGCTTTTTGGAAATCACTTTGTTGGTACAAAAATAAATGAACGTGAATGAATGTATATTTGCAACAGCCTGCTAGAAACAAGTGCCTAAAGATAGATTTCATTTTTTGGATAAAATTTCTCTCATCTGTAAACCCAACACTATTTCATCACTCGATAAGGTGTGTTTTCAATAACTGAAATATTCATAGATCAGCGCTAAGTGGCTTAACAGACAAACAAAAAGCATTGCTGTGAAACTGGTTAGTAACATACGATACAGCAATACTTTTCTTATCATACACAGAGTGGCTGGAATTAAGCTGGATAATATCTCTGAGTCAGGGTGGGGGGACTTACAGTAAATATACATAGAAAAACACAGACAATCAACATCAGTCTCACAAGATTCACATCCAAATATATGTATGCAGATAAGCATATTGCACTCACACACACCCACACACAGAGCAGATACACACAGTGGTCAGTATGAATACAAGGAGAGTTACCTCTGTATTGATCGTTTACAACGATTGTTCCCACGGCCCCTTGCCTCGTTGCTCTAATACTATGCCATTGTCCATCATTGTAGCGGCGCCCTCCATCACCCTGTACACTCACAGCCACCGCTGAACCCTACACACATAAATACAAGCACGCATGAAACCCATGACACAAGCACAAACTTGATGGAACTGATGGTGTGAGGATATCCACTGACACTTTCCCCCAAACTCTGACTATCACAGATCAAAATGTGTTCGAGTGATCAGTTAATATAACCTATGAGTGCTGGCTCAAAAGACACAGATCGAGCTATAATAAAACACGCTGATGTGGTAAATTTTTAAATTATAACTTGTATACATCTCCAGACAAGTTTAAAAATCAAGGATCAGCGATACCAATCACACACGGACACACATCATCTTCAAAAGGACACAAACATCCACATATAACCATCAAAGTGTTGTTACAAGGCTTTTTGCTACCTATTAAGTATGACATCATTGTTGTGATCAGCTTTTAGCAAGCAGCCATAGAGTAATGTAGTAAAAGAAAAGTAACGGGTAGATGCACGCATCTACACAGACGCACATGTGGTGATGAAGATTTAATGATCAGATCAATAAATGTATGAATGCCAAAGTATATCAGCTTCTGACATCTTTACTAACTTTGCTAGACAGCTCTACTTAACAAGACAATGGGGGAGGAGTCTATTTTTATGATTTTTTTAAAACTTCAATCACACACTCACACGCACACACGCACGCACGCGCGCACGCACGCACACACACACGCACACACGCACACAACAAACACCTGCCTGAGGAATAGTAGAATAGTAGTGGAAGCAATTAGTACTCAACTCCTCTGGAAAGTGATATTGAGATCAATTTAAATGGCATTTGATTTGAGATGGTTTTAATGAAAAGCACAGATATTTTATATTGTGAGGAAATGTATGGGACCAGAAAATATGTGCGCTAAAAGCAAATAGTCTGATGAAACAAAGGTCTGGTGATAAGGTGGTGTCATCCTTTGATTGGTACTGTACTCAAATGATTTGTGTGTGTCCACTGTTGGATGCCCCAGTGCCCAATCTCTTTAATATACAGTATGTGATAGAAGAAGTCGACACGCACGCACGCACGCACGCACGCACGCACGCACGCACGCACGCACGCACGCACGCACGCACGCACAGTTTAACTACAAAAGCTGCAGCCTGCAGCATTTTACCTGTTTAGTCCAAATGAATTGCACTACACTGCACTGACTTGGAGACAGACTCCAGGAACATCCAATTAGTTTGTCACGTTCAGTCGTTAAGGCCAGCTCTGTCTCTGATCGGTTGAGTAGTCACACTTTAATAAACTGCCTTTCACACTTTTCTGGAGGTCCTAACTTCAATGAATTTGATTTTCAATTGCAATTTTCTCTTTTGATAATGATCAAACAAGGCTTGGTAAACTTTTTGCAACCCTCAAACAAAGTGTTAAAGTGTCAGTCTGCTGATGATTTTTATTAATATTACAGTTTAATAAGCTTTCAGGGAGGTGCACTGATAAAAATCAAAGTGGTTCATGTTCTGGTGTGAACCCTTTCTGTGTTACGTTTGGATGGTTTCCTTCCACAGTGCAAAGAAATACCATAACATAGCCATCGATGTGAGACAGATAAAACACTGAACTGCACTTGCAGCTATGCAAGCCTTCAGTGAAATATCCTGATATCTGCCCCTGATGGGAACAGAGAAGCCCACTGCTGAGGGGAACCAAATAAAGAAGAAAATGTTGAACATTCAGCAGAATATGAGGAAACAAACTAAAGGGAAAGAGAAGGCATGCCTTTCTTCTCTGCATTGTCCTCCCTCCCTCTTCTCTCACTCCACGTCTCCTGATAATACAGCTCTAATAATAGTCTGGTTGCAGCGAGACAATTGTTGAGTGGAATCTAGGGCAGCCACTGCAGAGCCAGGATGGGAAAATCCCTCCTGTCCTCTCCAGCCTGCATGCCTGCCTGTGCGCTCTGCATCTGTGTTTTCAACTCATGCTGCACACGAGGAAAGGGAGGACGTGTGACTCTTTACATTACATCTAAAGATCTTTATCCTCAACATCGGTCAACAAGCAGCATCAGCTGTTTCTCTGACATGGGGCCTCCCAAAAGTGTGCATCTGCGTGGGGGTGTGTGACTAAATAAAAATGTCCACAGCCTCTGAACAGTTCTTGATAGAAACACTATATATGTGCGTTCATGAGACTGCGCGCTGTAAATTGGTGTTCCTCTATGACTCGTCTGGGTCAGCCGTTGTCTGTGATCCAGACTGAGGTTGGTCCACCTCTGAATAAACAACCGTGACAAACATCTGCACAGCGCCACCTCTGTGCATCTGTCACAGTGCCTGAGGCCTGCTTTAATAATCCTCTGTAGTACATCTTTAGTCACTCTGCTCTTGCTTTATTGTATGAACAACCACAAGCTGCCCAAGAATTACTGGCTGTCTCAGCAGTTATTCTCTCCAACAAAGAGCTGCTTATAATAGACTGAATATAACCAAGAGCTGTCAAAGCTTGAGAAGCTTAAACTGCTTCAGTTCCCTAAGATCCTACACATGCCTTAATGATTTTTCCTTTACTCTCGATAATAATCAGGTTAAGCTCTTTTGTGAAAGTGCTACATACATAGCAATGAGATTTAGAGTTTGGTGGGGACGGGGAGCCATTAAGCATCATCTCATTAATGAAACTGGTAAACAGTGACCTGCTGCTTTCTATATTGTTCCTCTGGAAAAGAGGAAGATTTGTGGATGAAGTGAAGGAGTACATGCATGGAGGGTCGGGGTGACAGAGGCGGATGTCAGGACTTTTTTCCTGTTTGGCACTGAATCAATGAACCGACTGCGTGGGCATTCCTAAACCGATGATGTCCTTTACAACAAAGCTTCAGATGTGTATTTAAGAACAGCGCTAGGCTAGACTGTGGTATACTGTAAACACAGTCACATCACAATGGTAGTGTGCCTGGAGACAACAGCTGGGATTTAGTCTATTCTAGCTTCCACTGATGCGACTGGTTTGTACGTATTACATAATGACAAACATGGAGGTCAAACTCCAGCTGTTATCAGCTGGAAAGTGACAGTTGCGCAATATTACACAGCCAACAGCAACAACAGTGTATTACTGAACCTGAAGTAGTTCGATTACACTCAGTGAGCACTCTGATACAAAAGAAGAAAATGAGTTCAGAGACACAAGTTGACTCCATGCACTTATCCCAGAAACACCGTGAGCGTTAACACGAACAGGCTGCGGTCAAACACAAGGCCTGGATGTAGCTACCACGTCCTAATAGTTCACTGTTTAAACCAGTGGCATCCAATCAGGGGCTCATTCAACTGCTAACAGCCCCACATGTATAAGAGGATAATAATGTATTCTTCTAGGCTTTACCCCTGAATTTAAGTTGAGATATTTTTCCTGGATATTCAAACACGAACAGTCTTCTTTAGCCTCTCGGCCATGACGCCATCCATTTCTTCCTCTGTCACATTAGCACATAGCTTTGCAAGGCATTCTGGATTTTAAGCCAACAAGGCACTAAACAACTAAGACACACATCCATGAAACATGTGCCCTTCACACAGACACAAGCTAGCCTAATGTCTTATCATCAAATAAATGTTTATGTCTAGTCTAGTTAGATGCAACGTAATAAGATTGATGTAGATGTGAAACATTACACACATCACTAGCCTTGTGTCTTTGTAAAAGAAAGACTTCTGTGTATGTAGGTTGAATTATTATTGGGGAAAATCCTTCTGTCGGTTTTACTACAGCAGGAAAAAACATGTTGGAACTTTATTGTTGTCAGGTATGCACATGTATATGAATGTATGAGCAGAAACAGCTGCTGTGGATGCCTGTTGTCTTCACACAACAGCATTTTCAAACCAAGCCAGGTTAATAGATCTGAAATCTGCTGCATCATTTCTTCTCTCTCACACACCCAAATACAAACAAAGCCAAGCACCAAGGCTAGTCAGATTAGCATATCGTGAATGCCCTGCGGTGTAGTGCGAGGTCAACCTAATCGACTGGGCTTCATGTGACTGCACCAAGTCGCAACCGTGTGTGCGCACATAAGAAAGGATGAAGTGGAGAGTACGAGAGGGAGAGAGAATGTGTGAGCCTGCAGAAGTCTGCTGAGGTCTCTAGGCAGGAGTTTCCACACATGCACAACAAGCTCTGGGGTTGATATAGTGAACAAAGAAGACCTCTATTCAAGTGAGCATTCAAAGTAGGTCTGCATTGAGTTTGAAGAGCTGACAGAATGAGTTTGTGTGTGAAGCATGTGTGCTGCAGAAAACAAATGGAGCTTACAGAGGAACACCCTGGTACTGTTACTCATCTCAGTTTCCACCTTAAAAACATAAAGCCCTTCACACCTCAGCATAGAGGAGTTCAGGTCTTTAACAAGTTGTGCTCTCTTTCTGCTTGTGTGTCGTCATTTACCTGCACAGTGTGCGCTGAAATACATTCCAGATTATTGTTTAAGGCCTTAAACAGTCATTCTACTCTGTGTGCGAATGCCATCAGCTTTAAGAGGAACTACTGAGTTTTAAGCAGTTCTTGTAGCTTGTTTTTGTCTTTCCCAGAGTAACTATGTGGAAAGAGGAATACCTCTAAAACAAACCAATGTGAGACCTGTAGTGGCGCCATAACAGCCTCAGTAGCAGCTGCTATAACTCACCAAAAAGTCAAACACAGTGGGAGGTTCAGGCTCATTACATGTGGTTTACATGCAATTCACACTAAAAAAATAATGTGTTAGCGCAACCACAGTTATAATGACATAACCAAATAGCATGACATAAATAATGCCATCGGATTTTACACGAATCAATGAAACTGCTACAAGTAAATTGAGTGTCAATGCGTTTCAAACAGGGTGAGCCTGAGAACTGTAACACAGTTTCATTTTAATTTCACTTTGTGTTAATAAACATATTCAAATGAGTTTTCCAGACATTAGAAGTCAGTACTGTTTCATTCTGCTCTGTTTACCTTTAAATGTTGGAGGGCAACGCTGGCCGTTTTCATGGATTAACTCCTATTTCATCTTCAAGCTGTGGAAGTTGTCTTTGAGTGTATTCAGTCCATTATTCCTGTTTTAAACTGAATTCATTCCAGTCAGTTAACTCTGTGCTGTAGCAGCCGTAGGAGGCAGTGCTCACAACTTATTCTTAATCATTCAAAATCACTCGTTATCATTCTGCAACACCACACCGTTTGTTTCTGTCACCACTGTGGAGATGTCGACATGAAGACAACGTGGACAGATGTTACTAAGACTTTGGAGATATCCTTCAACATCTATACATACTTCTTAACAGGCAGTTTGCAACAGTAACACACAACTTGTTGCCTTTTAAGTTCAGCTTTGTTTCGGACACAAACTAACTCACAGCTCAAACTAGTCACTGTGCATGCACAAAAGAAAACAACACTTCTGGTTAGAAATGCAAATAATGTCAAACATTATTAAAGCTTTTGAACCCATATGATTACAGTGTGTTTAAGGCAGGCCAGAGAACAGGAAGTGATATCATTAAACACGTAATGACTCTCTAAGTGCTCCCTCACATCTCCAGCGTTACCTGCCTGAAATCTGATCACACGCGCACACGCACACATCCAGCCAGCCGGGTAGGAAGCTGGTTTCCACAGGCTCTTATTCTAGCAGTGCAAATGACCATAAATGAACCAGCTCAGAACAGACAGACACACACACACACACACACGTGAACAAACACACACACACACACACACACACACACACACACACGTGAACAAACACACACACACACACACTCTCCTGTTTCATAGCAGAAGACATCACTGGAGGCACTTGGAGAAATGTAATTGTCTGTTACTTACTCCTAACCCGTCCTCTGCCTAACCCATAAAAGTTCTTTGTGCTGTCCGTCTCTTATCACTTCACTAAGTGGAGGAAGACTGTTAAATAATCCAGTTTCTTTTCCATTTGTACGTGAAACCGATACATTACAGCTAAGCAAGCAGTTAAGACACAGTACAAAAATGATTTGGAGTTTAAGATAAGGACTTAGCATTTGTGATCACGTGGTGACGTTAATAACGGGATGACCAATTATCCTCATATGACCCATGATGAAGCGAGATGAAGACTGTTGAGAAAAGGTTTTCTATAACCATGACACACAAGATGAACACTGACATTTAGAGATGTGGAACCACTCAAACCTGGCAGTGAACTCTCTCATCAATGCCATGAAGAGTTACTAACCAACAGTCAAGTCCACATGTCTGGGAGTCACTTGTCAAAAATGCTCAGGAGGAAATAAAGCCCTGTATGAAAGCGGAGATTAAATATGGCTTCTACTCTAAATCGATCTGAGTAAGTAAGACTAGAAAAGTGCGAGTACTTTGACCGCTGCCTCAGACGCTCATTGATGACACGTGTTCAGGTAAAGGCTTCCCAGCTATATAGCGAGCAGACCTGAAACTATACTGGAAGATGTGTATGTTTATCTATTCTGGCAATGACAGCCAATAAATGCGTGGAAGGAAAGACAATATGGTATGTGTCTTAACCACTAATGTGACTGACACACCTGGGATTTCCAAAATCCATGTGGGTTTTGAAAGTTGTGTTCATTGCACTCTCATTAGCAGTGCATGTGTCATTTCCTCCTCCACACATGAACCACCATGACAGCAGCACAAATACTGTGTGAGTGTCTCCAAACAGGAGTGGTCCGCAGCCCTTCAGGCTCCACCGATTAATATGCAGCCAGAGACGAGCAGAGGCAAGCAGTGATGTAACGGCAGACACGTTCATGCAGTGCTGCTGGGTTACATGAGACCAGTTCAAAACACACTAGTGATTCATGCACACGGTTCAGATTTCATTCATTACTATAAAAGTACAATATAAACAGCATGTGTGTAAGCAGCACTACTTCAACACCTGCTGGCACCTTCTAAATACCAAGTGGAACAAAAAACGATTATTGCATAACATCAAGCACAACAGAAAACTAGCTGCCTGTTATTCTACAAGTCCCCACGCTGCCAAAACAGCTCTGACCGGGACCCCTATGGTTCTCCTTTGGTACCTTCAACTTAGCAGGAGATCCCTCAAGCAGCAGGGTCAACACCCTGAGGCTTTTTTCTCTGAACAATCATTGCTGCGTGGCAAAGTACATTTCCATCCACTGAAAGAGGCCTTTACTGTCAGTGCAATGGGAGATGTGACTGGTCTGTAGTACTGTTAATGTGGGAAGTGCATGTGAAAGTAACGTCTTGATTGAGTCAAAGTTTCCCACTCACAGTAACAATACGAACATTTTCTAGCAGCTTTTATTTTTACTGTTCACAATCATGAAAAAAGTAACGGGAAGAAAGAAATACAGTTGGAAGTAACTATATCTGATCCATCTATGGCAGACTGGGGTAAGGTCACTGACACTTTTCTGAATACTTATAATTGTACATGTTTAAATCAGTTCTTCTGCAAGAGTTAAAGAACAACCTTCATTAGCCTCTGCTTTGTTGGATCATTGTCCTGCACTTCAGCTGGGGGTCACTAACAGATGGCTGCACGTTCTCCTTCAGGATGTTTTGGTAGACAGCACAATTCATGGTTTCATTTACCACAGCAAGTCTTCAGGTCCTGAGTAACCAATCACCCGACCACCACCACCACAGTTTAATGTTGGTGTGATGTTTCTGACATTCTGTGCCAGATGTAATGGGACACACACACTTTGTCAGGCACGTCCTATTTAAGGTATTTGTTGATTGAGAACAGGTGTGGCAGTAATTAGTCCTGGGTGTGGCTAGAGAAATGTTAGGTGGGGGGGGGCATCACTTTCTCACACAGGCCCATGTAGGTTTGGATTTTATCCCCTTAACAATAAACACCTTCCTTTAGAAACTGCATTTGATGTTTACTTGCATTATCGTTTGTCTAATATTTATTTTGTTTGATAAAACTTTTAAGTGTGACAAACACATGTGAAAAAAAGGGAAATCAGGAAGAGGGCAAACACTTTTTCACACCGCTGTATTTCTTCCAAGGTCACCAGGGAATTGAAAATGGAAATCAACTGTGGAGCTTTTCTGGTCTTACCGACCACCAGAAGCTCTCTACGCTACAATGCACATTTAGCCATTCATTCATACAGCTATACACTATATACAAAATATGGAGTCATTAAGCTACCAAAAATGTTTTTGAACTGTGGAAGTAAGGCCGGGGCCTTCCACCACAGAGAAAGGGCCCGGCCAACAGGGACTGACGATCGTCCTGCTATAACAGCAGTTTGCTACTCTGTCTTCTTTTGTTTCAACACCCATCTATCACTACAGTAAATTATTCTTATAGCTAATAGTTTATATTAGCATGACTGGTGTAAAGAAACAGACTATATTTATATATACTTTCTTAATATAAGACAATGAACGTATTGCAGTACAAGGTTGGGCTCATTCACAAGTTAGCTTAAGTTCCCTCAATTACAGTGATTACTTATGCAAATTAAGACCTGGATTCATTTCGCTTCATTTTGCTGCTGACAACGACACATAACAAACAAAGAAAGACGGGCAGAAAGACGAGGGGAAAGAATTTGCTGTTAAACTGTAACGTGACCTGAGACAGGATTTAACGAGAGAGGATGTGAAACATGGAGCGAGTCCAAGTCAGGCACAGAAGATTGAAAGCATTATATTATAAATAAAAGATTTCGACCTTTTGGTCTATTCCTGCTTCAAATGGTTAAATTATAAGATTTTGGACTCATTTGCATTCAGTCATTTTATTTTTATTTTTTATTACATTTATTTAGATATTTTAGAATTATTAGGTTATGATATGCAATAAAGGGTGCATCAAATGTTCCCAGCATATTTCAAATCAAACGTACACCCTGGGGGGGTGCTTCAAAGCCAAATAAGCAGCACTTTAAAGTGTATATAAAACCTGGTCGAGGACAGAGGACCTACAGACATCCATGAGCTGTGCAGTGTGACATGCTAGGATCTGCATGCAACACATCAGACGGCGTATTCAGAGCTGCATCTCTCAGAAACTGAGCTAACAGCAAGCAGCCCCACATCAGCTTTCCCCTCCTCTCTTATCAATAATTCAAATTGTTCTATGAGAGACAAGGTTGTACTCACACAGAGAAAAACATTAACACAACATATGCAGTGTAGACCTCAGCAGACCTCAGAAAAAGGAATGGAAATATTCTATTTTTCAAATATC
>VOQK01015985.1:2357-13676 GCA_015052645.1 Benitochromis conjunctus
AATAAGTGTTTGTAAATGTGTTTACAATGAAGCTTTCGTACTATGACTGTCCTTAAAGTGTCGTACAGGAATTTGTACAGCCTGAGAGGATATAAATTTCCAATAACTAAAAACAAGACAAATAGATTTTTATATAACTACTGTAAATACACATAAGATGACTGATTGAACTTGACTTAATTAAAATGTAGGGTTTTTTTTTTAGCTATAACTAGTGCGACAACCCACTCCACTTTTGTACTGTTGTATAGCAGGTCTTCTCTAAGAGCATTGGAGAGGTGACTTGTTTCTAATCAGTGACAGTGATAACGACTTGGCCCAGAGTGCCACTACTTTATAACAGAGTTCAGGTGTTGTGTAGCTCTCTGCCCCATTTGGATTTTGGCTGCTTTTTTTCGTTTGGTTTTCTGCACTAAGCAACATTGCGTACACCATTTCATCATGCACGTACTCATTTACACCACAGATTGTACAGAATATACAACAGTTAGATGAAGTTCTTTCCTCGTTTCCTTCATTACCAAAAGAAAAGACATTTAATTGGTATTTGTGTGGTTCTTCCTTTTCTGTCATGGCTGTAAAGCCCACTCTGTGACACAAACAAGATAATTGGGATGTAATGATTAAAACACAATGAAGCTCTTGTTTTTTGCAGTAAAAATCTCTGTTACTTACTAATACTGATGCTAAAGGAAAGGGGTATTTCATTGCCTTATTCAGGGGATTGGCAATATACCGATTGTTTTTTGCATTCCAATTGGGCTAAAAAAAAGCTAAAAAAAAAAAAGTTTTTGAAATAGACAAGGGAGTCTTTTTTTGTTTGTTCGTGTGATCGTTTTATACAACTTTTGTGAATTTGTGATTTACTCACAGGTCGATATGTCTGTTTGCATTGAATGATTCCTAAAGACTTGTACTGGTTTTAACAAACACAAGGGCTTTCAGAAATAAACAGATATACATTGAAAGGGTGATTGTTTACTAAAATGATCATATATTGTTTTTCTACCAAAGATTATTTAATCATTAAGCAGAAACTAGTAATTAATTTCAGTAATAACCACAAACGGAGTTTTGCTTTGCAGGCTTTATTCATGTGAACAGTTTGCAAATTCAAGCCATTTTACATTTCTGAAAACTAATTTGAGCTGTACCAAAAGCATCACATTTGAAAGTGTCGTGCAAATCACGGACCAGTTTTGTATTGCTATGCTGCGTTTTTCATTGCTTGCAGAACAGAAACCTGTATCCCATAACGCTTTGTGTCTTCAGAACAAATTCAGCGCCGATTATCCGGTTCGGCTTGATCGTTGTCTGCTTGCTGGTTTCTGCACATCATGAAAATGAGATGAGAAAATGAAAATTAGTGCAGAAGAAATCACTCAGTTAATCAGCAGTGACCCATCAGAAGAATACTCATTCATAAAGAGTATATTTTTCTAATAATTTAAGGCTAAAATTCAGAAAGTCACTGATTTTACCTGCATTGTGTTATCTGAAATTTTAAATCAGTTGGAGATAAGTATGAAATGCCCTGATATTATTATCTGTTTTTTAGCTTTGAATATTTTTTTTACAGACTTCAGGTTTTAAATAGTTGAAATCCACAAAATGAACAGCTTGATCAAGATTGGTTACCTGTTGTTCATTCTCCGGGAGTTTCTGTACTCTAATATGACAGAGACAAAAAAGATACAAAGCAACAGTAATTAGTATATTCATATTTGGCGTGATTTTTTTCCTCGATTTATAAATATGGAATAAACCCAATGAGTACCAAATACTGCATGACCCATGGCAAAATAAACAATGCATATGATATTCAATATTTTAACACCACACCTTTTTGTGGTTTTAATATTAATAATAATAATACATTTTATTTATAAAGTGCCTTTCAAGACACCCAAGGACACTTGACAATAGAATAAAACACACAATAGAACAATGACAAAATGAAGAACAATTAAAACAACAAACAAGACAAAATAAACAAACAACAGATCACAGTGAATATGCAGATTTGAACTGATGGGTTTTGAGTTGGGATTTAAACTGGGGGAGAGAACCAATGTTTCTTATATCTGGGGGTAGAGAGGTTCACAGCCTGGGAGCAGAGCAGCTGAAGGCTCTGCTTCCCATGGTGCTGAGGCGGGAAGAAGGCACAGCAAGCTGGATAGAGGAAGAAAATCGAAGTGAGCGGGCAGAAGAGGTAGTGCCTAACAGGTCAGAAAGGTAAGAAGGAGCGAGGTTATGAAGGGCCTTGAAGGTGAGCAGAAGAAGTTTGTATATTATCCGAAATTTCACTGGGAGCAAGTGAAGTTCAGGGGTGATGTGCTGGTAGGAGGGGGTTCTGGTAATAATGCGAGCAGCAGAGTTCTGAACCAGCTGAAGCTTATGGAGAGATTTTTGGGGGAGACCATGCAAGAGAGAATTACAATAGTTAAGGCGGGAGGTAACGAGACTATGAACAAGAATGGACGTAGACTGGGTGGAAAGAGAAGGACGTAATCTGTTAATGTTGCGAAGATGGAAGTAGGCAGAACGGGTGAGATTATTGATGTGAGATTTATAGTGAACTGTCTAGGATGACATCAAGGCTCTTAACCTGAGGTGAAGGGAAAACTGGAGTTATCAATTGTGAGTGAGAAATGATTTGCCTTCAAAAGGTTGGATTTGTTTTTCAAAGAGTTACGTTTTTTTGGAGTCATCTTAGTACCGACTTAGTACTGTTCAATTGTGCTGTTGTATCTATATCTATTTTATATTATTATTAACCACTTTGTGGTTTTTATCCTGTGAAGAGGGATATATAAATAAATAAAGTCAAGTCAAGAATCCACAATCAGTTGTGATTTACCTTTCCATCTGGCTTTGCCACCTCTAATAGTGTGGAAAAAAGTACATAATTTGCCATAATATTAAATTAGCTAAGACAATATCACCATTATTGAGTAATTTTACATGTAAACTTTTTATCATCCTTTGCTACTTGCAGTTTTACCACACACATCTTGAGCAATTTCAAAGTTTCATGTCTCCTAAACCACATTACTCAGTTTAAGCAATCCTCATGACAAACATAAACACAACGGCTAATCGTACTTCTTCCTGATAACGCAAATACACTGACCACAGAGTAAGCTTTCACAACTCTCTGCGTTTAGTTGATTTTGCATGTATTTATACGAGTCAATTCCCATAGCAAGACCTTTATGAAGTACAAAGAAGATATAAATGTTTGGGTTTTTTTTACAAACTGATAGGGAAAAGGCTGGGAATGGGTCATTTTAGCCCATTGCTAGGTGGTTACTAGGCAATATCATGACATCATGATATGCTTTATACCCAAGAACTTTCAGGCCTTTAAAATGCCAAAACTTTTAAACTACAACTAGTAATGTAAATTTGGCTAACGGCAAACCTAACTACATAATATATTAATTATATTGTGTGAATCAATAAAGAAAATACTTACCTGAAATGCTTACTATATGTTCCAGAAGATACATTTGTTTCTTTTTAGTGCTCTCGACGGTAAGGCCTGTATCAGTTCGCGTTAACGCGTCAAAATTGGCTAATTCGCGTTAACGGGTTAACGCAGATTGATCAGTGTGAGGGGTTACTCTGCGTTAACGCGTTAATGCAGCTTAAATGCGTTAACGCCGTCATCACGACTAACGCCATTAACATTAATAAAACCGATCTGAAGCGCAGACTGAAAATACCTGAAATGTCTCTGTCAACGCATTGTGGGCAGTTTGTCCATTCTGCGCTCCGGACGGGTTGGGTGTGTTAAAAAAATTTATCGCAGTAATCGTGATGACCGCGTTAACGCCGTATTAACGCACTAACGCTGAGAACACTATTTCTTTTGTTTTTTCCGCACATTGCAAAGCTATGCCATCACAACAACATGACTGGTCTGCTGTAACGCTGATCCTGGACCAACATTATGATAATGCAGGAACAACACCGACATGAGAATATCAGATACATCTAAGATGTACCTGTGACCCAAGTTTGGCTGCTTAGCTCCTGATGTCTGTGAAGAGTTTGTTGGTAAAGAAAAACAAGCGAGAAATTTTGTGTATTATAATAAGATTGAAAACATTTGACATTTTAATCCCAACATGCAGAAGGTATTCTGCATGTTGGGATTCAGAATTTCAAAAATTCTGCTGTTCAGAACTTTTCTGAACACATATTTTTATCTCCGCATCATACGATATGTTATTTTAGGCATAAATAATAGAAAAATATTCTTCTGTAAAACCACCAATTGTTAACATTGAGACGTCTTATTTAAATTATTTGACTAAAGTGTTAAACTAGTAACATCCATGTGACCAGCTTGACTTCAAAGGCCTTGAGTCTTAAAATACACTGTGCTCTGAAACGCTTAAAAACATAGAGGAAATGTGCAGCTGATCATATTATCAGATGTCAAGTCACAGTGCTTGTGCAAGATCATTTGTCAACAATACACACATTGATGCTGACGAACAATATGAAGCAAAATCCCATGATGATTTAGAAAAAGGGGTAGTAACAAAAGGCCTCGATCACACTTATCGTGTAATACGTGTTAATTTACAGACACGTGCAGACAGTTCTAATGAAATCCAAGAGTCCACTTTGAGAACCTTTTAAACAGATTTAGTGTTGTCAACTAAAAGCTTAAAATAAGCTTTTTACTAAAACAAATTGAAGGTTTCTTTGTTCATGTTTTGTATGATCCAGTGTAATCAGGAGCTGATAAATATAATCTGTTAGTTTCTACAAGAAGTTCCATCTTGCCTTAACTTCATCAGGGACATTATATTGCTAGGTCCTTTAGTAACATCCAAAAACTACTTTTGCCATGTAGTTGTTTTATCAATTTGCAATATTCTGCCTCCAATTTAGGGCTGCAGCTATCGATTATTTTATTAATCAGTTAAACTAATGATTATTCCATGGGTTAATAATAATAATAATGATTATTATTCGTCTTATTGAAAAAGCAGTAATAAAAATTCAAATTACAAAAACATAGGTCTTTCAGATTAAACAGGTCAATGGTTTCCATTTTAGAAATTGTTTTAATAGCTTAACTCCTTACAAGATCTACATAAAAAAACATTTTATTGCACTGACATAATTTTTTTTTAAGAAAACATTCTCTTAAATGCAAATATAAATAATCTCAAGTACAGTAATGTCCATAAGGTAAGGTAGACATGCAATCTAGACAGAGGCATAAAATATATGACAGTATTGTATCTCCTCGCTGAGGTAGATTTGGTGTGTGTGTATGTTTTTGTGCACGTGTATCTGCATGTTTAAGTGTGATATCGAATGGGTCAGTTTATCTGTGTAAGCCTCTAAAAGGAGCATGCGTTGGGAGCAGTAAAGAAAAGCAAGCATATCAGTATTCTGATGTTTACCATGTGCTTTGATACAATGTTGAGCTGCTGAAAAGAAGATGTTTTGACATTGTAATGTTAATAATTAAATTTAATAATAATTCAGTGTCCAACATAACACCCCCGGGTATATGGCTTAAGCTTTTACTGGTCCAAGTCCATTTTTATTGGCCTGTTTTTTCTATATTCTTAAATAATAAAACAGTCTAATTAATATAATATTTGTCTTTATTTCTCTCTTAATCTGAAAAATGTTTGAAGTAAATATGGTCTAGTGCACCCAATACCCCTCTTTAGCTTTACCCCTGCTTGCTGCAAGTGTCAGTGCAACAGAAAGTGTGACAGCTGGGAAGGCATGAGCCTTCAGCAAGCTGCCTAATTTAAACATCGTGCCAGACTTTGTTAACCATTGACTAAGTTGACTTTTATAACTTTACTGTAGATTTTCTCAGTTTAAAACAAAGTACAAAGCTACTACTAACGAGCTACAGGCAATACAGCTACATAACAACAGGCAAAGCTTGTTTTTTATTCTATTGCAGTTTTATTTATTGAGCAGTTTGCAGCAACAAGTTTTTTTTTCAAAACCACTTGGTTTCCATTATTAAGGCATAATAGTCAGCATCAACAACAACAGAGACTCCTTGTCTGTCGATTGCATTGCAAAGCACAAGGGGTCCCTGGATCCTCACTGAACTGCTCCTTAAAATGCCATAGTTCTATGACATCATAGCATCTTCAAATTCGTTGAAGTTCACAGAGTTAGGTCCATGCCTAGGTGTAGAAGACTGAAGTTGGAGTACTTGAAAAAGTCACCATATATATTAAATGATACTTTTTTCCTCTAAATTTTCAGTCATTGTTAATAACATTAACCACTAGAGAAGAGTACTTACTTAGCCATGGTCTAAATCAGATCCTGAAGGACTATGCGGGCGACCTCTCCTAAAATTACATGTTAAAAAGAGTTATCAGGACATGACAATATATGCAAATGCATTGAGAATATTGTTCTTAAGCTTTTGATACTGATCTGGGAAATGAGGCTGTTGAATAAACACTTAAAAAGTCTTTATTTCTACCTACAATTATATTACAATATGTTAATGTAGGATCAGCACAGTCAACATTTTTATTTCCATCTGTAAGAATTTATATTTGAAAGTATAGCTCTGTTCTGTTCACTGAGACCACACAGCTTCCTACATTGCCCCCACTCTTACATTACATTGGCATACATGTACAACTTTATTTGGTTTGAAAGAGCACGAATAGCATCGGTGGAGGTGGGCTAGAAATGACTGGATGTGTAAGTAATGGAGAGTGGCTAAAACGGCTTTATAGATTTGCCAATCCAGTGACCCGGAATTAGGCTACGTCCACACGGTACCTGAGTGTTTTTGAAAACTGAGATTTTTCTATGCGGTTGCACCTTTCGTCCACACGTTAAACGGCGTTTTCGATCGCTGAAAACGGTGATTTTTAAAAACTCCTGTCAGGGTGGATATTTTCGAAAACTCAGTTTTTACGTGTGGACGGAGAAAACGGAGAAAACGCAACGTCAAAGGTGTGCGCCTTTTTTGACGTCACACTGTGCACCACGTTATTTTGTTTCGGCGCGATGAATTGCTACAATGGCGGACTTAGACAAATTTTACAATTTTACTGTCTGCAGTGTTTACAGGCTTACACATACACGCACAGTTACTGTCCCTCCATTTCGAAAGACAGAGGCGTCACAGTGAACTCCGGACGTGCCTTTTACGTTCTACACAGACGCTCTCACAACCTAAAGCTGTCTTTGTTTACTATTTCCCGCCCAGGCTTCTAGACTTCTGATTGGCCAACATTTCCCTTCATTTTTGGCGTTTGCGTGTGGACGGAGATATTTTTCAAAACGGCACGTGTGGACGGGATTTTAAAAAAAAAAACGAAAATGGAAAATCTCCGTTTTCAAAAATACCCGGGTACGTGTGGATGTAGCCTTAGGCAGGTGGTTGATTAAAAACTCATGGATGGATACACAAAATGGTATCATCCGAGAAATCAGGGCCGCTATTAACTTCACTGGTGGCATTGTAGCTGAGCTTGACTTGATTGAACTAAAGCTATGCTACATTTGTTTTTTTTTGTGTCCTGTAACATATTGTTAGGCCAACTAAAATCAGTCATCTAACTGGGATTTTAAGTTTAATTGATATATAGAAAAAGACAATTATGAAAAAACATTTTATTTAGCATTGATCCTCTAGTTTTATCTCAGTTCAATTCAATATTATTTTTTTGCCAAAGACCAAACTCACTCACATCATTGATGTCATATTATCTCACATCATTTAGAGGATAGGAAACGGCTAGGAAGTACTGGCACAGTTTTTTTTTCATAGATGAAAAAACACATCGCTCTACCCTTGGCCTAACTCCTGACGAGATCACGCTATATCTCCCGATCACATCTTTTTTTTCTTTTCTTCTTTTTCTTTACTTATATATAACGTTTCAGAAAATGCACTACAAAAGGAGAATAAAGTTCAGTAAAAGTTCGATGTTTTGATCCTAAGACCATGTTTGATCTTTCACGGCCTCAGTTTTGACCTTAAAAATTGTGTGATTCGAGTTTTGCTATAATTATATAACTCTAACTTACCAGAAACGTGCTTTCCAAGAGGTTGAAGTGCTGCAGGATCAGACATGAAGATGACCAGTGTCAATACAAAGAACGATTGCGGCAGACTTCATTCTGAAACACAAAAAAGATATCACGGTCATCATGGTCATTTCTAGAATCAAAGAAATTAATTCACTCACTGATATGAATTCATAATCATTGTTAAGACTTTGTATTTATAAATAAAAATTGTGTGCTATTAGTCTACTCACCCTTTCAGCAGATTAAGCGTCAGAGACGTTAAACTACTGTCAAGTGAAGAGCTGAGCTTGTACGTCTGATCTGAGTCTCTGAGCCTACCCGTCTCTTTTTAAGGGCAGGAATGTGGATCTAACAGCAGAGCAGTACCCAGATTATTATGTTGTAAATTTGCCCACTGCATTGCATTTTGCAACGTGTTGATCTAATCCGCACTTCTCTAAATGTTTGTTCTGTGGCAAAGTGGTTGGGCTAGACATGGTGTCCTAAGACCATGTTTGTTTGTTTTTCTCTTTTGTTTGCACGTGAAAACAAGTCTAAGGGTACTGGACAATTTCAATTTGAGTATTTTTTTTGTTATTTCATGTTTACAAAATTAAGCCATTTTCCATTTGCGAACGCTACTGACGCGATTGCTGTTTTGCTCTCAATCTGTACCCAGAGGAAAAAATGGAAACCAGACCAAAAGTAATCGCTCAATTAATCAACCCTGGTCTATCAGTAAAATGTTCATTAATAAAGAGTTTATTATGCTATAAAATTCAGAAAGTCACAGATTTTTAGCTGCTTTGTTTTCTGATATCTGAAAGTTTTGATATGCTCTGCTAGGGACGCTTCACTTGTTGCTCAATCTGAGCAAAGATTATACCCCTGTACACCTCAGTCATCCTGCCATTTCTGTTGCACTTGCATCATTAATAAAGAATAGTGGCCTGTTTCTACTGCCCATGCCATAACATTACCTCCACCATGTTTAAAAGATGAGGTGGAATCCTTTCCTACTCGAAAATGTTTTTCTTCCCATCATTGGTGTACATGCCAAAACTTTGGAGAGGCTCTAACCCAGTGCTTTCAATGTTTGCATTATGAAGTTTCCAATAAACTATTATGGACCAACTAAACAACAGGAAAACATCAGTTTCAAAAATGACGGGTAATGTCACATTTTATTTACGTCGAACAGATACATTTCTGTACTTAAAATAAATGCATTAACCCCGTGAACCCTACATTGGAGAGATTTTTTTCTCCAATGTCCCTTGCAGGGCTCCGTACTACAGCTTTATAGTTTAGTCCAATATTTATCATATAGCTTTTTTGAGACATTGGGCGTTTTTGGCAACTTGTTGTTAACAACACTGTTAAGTTTAGACAAAGAGCTTTGTCCATAACATTTTGAAATTATGGCAAGTATTAATCATGTTGATGAGATAGAGGTCTCAAAAAATATATGATACAAATGACATTATAGGGTTAATGCTAAACTAAACTTAATAGTTTAAAATGAATATTAACACTAATACTGTAGAGCAATGAGATTTGTGTTTCATAAGAGTTAAAATGTGATTTCAATGAAGCTGCAAGTTCTGAAAAGTTTAAGAAGTATTTAATTTTTTTAATCTAAAAATTGTTGTGAAACCAGTGTGACTAAGATGTTTACGAAAAACTGTGTGACAGCACCACATCTGCATTTTTGTTTGAGTTACTTTCATCAGAAGTTTGCCATAAAAGGTTATAGATAGTAAGTATAATTCATTTTAATGAGCTTGATTTCAAACACAAGCTTAAATTGTAACATTTTAACACTGCAGGAAGTTAACAAGTGTCTGTTTATCAAAAAACATAACACTAAAATACTAAGAACTGAAGGTTTCTATATTCTTCATGATTTCTATAACCCAGTGGTAAATATTGTAGTAAATATGATATAAAATATTATATATAAGGAGCAAAAGCAAATCTTTTTTGAAAAGTAAGAAAAAAACATGATTAAGACGGTTATGTCAGTGAGGTTGCTGACATGTCATTAATGTTTGCCATTAAATGTCTTAAAAGATTTCCTTTATTTAATGTAACTGTGAACTAAAATAAAAACATGTTTTGTGAAAAAACCCCAAAACAAATGATATTTGATATGATATTTACTATAGTCGAATTTTTTTCATTTGTCTTTGTTTGTCCGTTTAAACAGTCAACATTATTTATGATGCTTTGTCATGTCTGTGGATATCCTTTATCAATAAGGAACTGCTACCAGTAATGATAAGCTGAAGATATATTACACAACAGCCAAGCGGACTTTGTAACACACTTTCATCATTGCATGTTGACTAAATTGTGCATTATACTTCATGTAGTATTTGACCTAAAAATATTTTTTTTCTCCACAATTGTTGTTGTATTTTCGCCATTTTGTCTTTAACACGGCAGCTTCACTGCAGAGTTGTTTCTTGTCATGCCAGTTGTCTTAGATTATTTCACACTCGGTACTCTTAACCCCAACCTATTAAGTTCACCAGTTACTATGTTGTGCTGTTATTGGGCATTTTTCTGTGTGAAAGGTTTTTACATTTGAGCTCCAGAAGGAGATTTTCTTTTAATCAAGAAAATCTCTCACTAAACTTCTAATAAAAAAATAATAATAATGACATATTTTTATTAGGGCAGCGTATTTACTTGTAGGTTTCTTCGATGATCCATCAGAATGAAGCATTTTCATAGCCTGTTGAACTTGGTTGAAGAAAGAACGCCCTCTGCGGTAAATGGGCTGGTGGTGAGCATTCAAAGCACTTTTTCCCCCTCTGCAAGTGGCTTACTTGTTTCAATCTATTCTTTAAATTTCTGCCATCTTGTGGCTGCATTTTTCTTTTGTCTCTCGAAGCATACTGATGCCACTGATTGGGCGTGCCTGTTTCCTGTTTACGATGGCTTGATTTTACCAAGGTTATTCTAGTTATTTGTGCTTGGCCATTGTTGATGAATCTCAGGTCTTTGATGGGCAACTAATGAAAGACCAATTTGGAAGAGAGACTTTGCTTTCACTGCTTTGAGATCAGTCATGTTATGAATGCTGGATGGAAATAGAACTAGCATTAAGTAAAACAAGGTCTCTCTAATATATCAACCTTAACAGGTAAATTCCAGATTCCTAACCAACTTAGAGAAAGATGTAAAAGAACTGGAATGAAAATGGAAGAAGTTTTCAATAACTCCTTTAGCACATTTGCTTCGAAACTCCAGAAACGGCCTTGATATGTTGCTAAT
>VOQK01015986.1:2970-24119 GCA_015052645.1 Benitochromis conjunctus
AACACTGAACTGGAGATTGTATAATCCAGAAATAGTGGAAGATTATGGAGATTGTGTTTTACTTTGGAAAAACATTGGTGAAACACTCAACATAGTTGCATTTGAAAGACTCAGTTCTTTTTTTAAACCCCAATTACAACATTGATCTATGAATCAAGACTGTTTTTAGAAGTGGTTTTAGGCATTTTACTGGCTGGGTTTTCCTTTTGTCCTAAAAGTATAGCTGGGTTCCAATGCAAACTGAGTATATATAATAGAAAACAAAATAAAAAACAGCAAAGACAGCCATTTGTTCTCTTCATGATGACAAAATCAATACCACTACCTTACTTTGTACCTTAGCAAGATGCCTTGAACCAAGGCAACCAAGTGGCTTTGTCTTACAGTGACAAAATCCACCTTCCAGCATGTCTGTCAATTATTCATTGATATAACTGAAAAGTGTAAAAATATTATCCACTAGATAATAGATAATGACTACCTATTTTGCCTCCATAATGAGCTTGCTGCCTACTGGCTCTAGCCTTTAACATCAGTACTTAGATATAAGAGCGATATAGACTTTACCTACAGCACAAAGTGAACAAGCAGACACTCCTTAATGTCTGGCTATTCCTTTTTTACAGTCTCCAAATGGGTAGCACAAGGACAATACACAGGTTCAACAATTAAATGGTGGCTGCTCAGTCTGTGCCATCTAAACTTGTGTCTCTGTGTTATGCTGTCAGGTCCTCAGCTGGTGTTTTCTTTATTAGCACAACAAACCATGACGCATTTATATTCATGTTGCCTTTCTAGCTGGTGACAGCAGCTTAACTAAACCCAGCTAGGCTAACGTTGTCACATTTTTTTGGTTAGTAATAACTCATTTCTCTTTACACGCTGGCTATGCACATCAGCCAACTGTAATGACATTTCATTTTTATCACATCTCCAGGTTTTTAGACATCGGCCGTGTTGCTCTTTAAACGCGGCATTAGATGCTTATTTGAAAAGTTTCAAAGTGGGACACATTTCTTACATTGTAACATTTGACTCAGCTGCGTGAACCTTACATCTGCGTGCAGTGTCTGAAAAAGGCTGAAGGTGTGTCCAAGGCACAGCCATGTGTGCTCTGCAGATGACTTCTAAATAACCCGGCAGCTGCACTGCATGTGTGCACTGCGCTGATACAAAACCACGACCCCCCCCCTCCATGTTTTACATGACAAATTGCAAAAGCAAGGTCAGCAAAAGGGTTTCCTAAGCATGTGCATGTTATGCTGAATTTTTTTTCTTCACCAAGTGCAGCTATACAACACATGCACTGATTTTACCTCACTAATCGTCACCTTCTGATGGTGAGTGTGTTATAATCGGTGAGCTCAGCAGGTGTGGGGACGGTTTTCGCCTGATGGGAGACCGCCGGACAGGCAGAGGACAGGGGTGTGTTAGAGAGGAGGTGTGATGTAAAGCTGCAGTGACTTCAGGAGGAGTGGAGGGAGGGAGGGAGGGAGGGAGGGAGAAAGAGTTGAGGTTCCATGTCAGACTGCTGCAGTCGCAGGTGGGCGAGGCTTACTGGCTGTCACTCACTGTGGGACACCATGCTGCAGCCATGCTGTGGGGGAGGGGCCGCCTGTGCAGTAGTGTAGGGGAGAGGATAGGTGGAAGTGTGTGTGTGTGTGTGTCTGTGAGTCAAAGACAAAGCCTCAGATGTAACAGTAGAAACATCAGGGCTGCTGCTGCTGGCAACTCTGCAGTACGTCAAATATTAATGTCAGCAGTTCATAGTCTGAAAAGCTCCCAGAGAGATAAATAATCTGATATTTACCCTGAACTTCACACAACAGCCCAGCTTTGCCGGGTCACAGGCTTCATGCAAAACTGATGCACAGCCTTTAACCACTCCAAGCCACCAGGCTGCCATTTCTGCTCTACTTCCTCAGCCAAATGCTGTTTTTCACTTTGCCCATGGCTCTCTGGGTTCACTGGCTTCCCATGTCCCGAGGCTATGTCCAACAAAGCAAAGCCAGACAAATATGTCATTTCAGGAACAAAAAACAGAGCATTTTGGGAAATGCGCTTGTTTCATCTGCACAGGACTTAATCCAATCATAACCATCTCCCTGCACATTTAACTCTCATTGTTGATATGCTACATCTTAAAAACAGCAAAATAGAAGCAATATTTCATTTTCTGCTTTTGGGAAATGTCACACACTTGTTAAATTGTAAATCAGATCTCAACTTGGTGAACCATCTACTGTTAATTAAATTTGTCAGCAAATGTTAAATATGTCATAGACCATTAACAAAGAGCCAAATCCACAATGTTATTGTTTGACAGATTAAGAGTAAACAGTTTAAATGGGTAGTTCTTATTCACGGGGCATGCAAAAACACAATACTGACGTATTTCAGTATACACTGTGCGCAATCCATCTACCAGACCCCGTTGTCTGCTTTCCTCTCTAGGGGAAATTTAGAGAAGCTTTAATTGGAAGTTAAGGGAGTAATACTTTGCCTCCACCTCAGCTTGCTTCCAGCCTTCATTTCTGTGAGCTCTGAGTAATTTGTATTGATTGTTTTGTGCAAGTGCAACACCAAGGTGACTCAGTGGGACAAGCACACAATCTCCCATCTCCTCTGCTTAATAGGAAGGGTGGAGAGAAGACAAAAAAATAAAACCCGTAATCCTTTCAGACTTTCTTGATGGCTGTGGTGCTTTACTATTCTCTGAGTCTTTTGTTGAGAAAGCCACAGTTTAATGTTCCTTCAAACAGCAAAGACAATAATAATAACAGAGTTTGAACCTATTGGTTTTGCTGGAACTCATTTTGGAAATACCCTAGACCCCCAGTTAGTGAGGATGCGTCTTTCCTGTTGGCTGCACATGGCAAGTGGAGACGCAGACCATTGAGTGAAATCCGTCTGTGGGTTTAGATGGTGCTCCACAGGGTTCTCCACGTCTGCGTCGTCCATCTGCTGTTTTGTCTGCCTTGTCTCTTCCTGTGTCACGTTCCTCTCTGCGTGGTTGGTTTTTAAATGTGTTTGTGTCTTTTTTACGAGTGTGTGCGAAAGTGTTGTTGGTTCGTCTCTGTCGTGGAAGTTTCAGTGAAAGCGATCACAGGTTTCGCCTGCTCCGTTTTGATCCCTCACATTTATTCCCAATAGGAGCACACTTCACCAGGCATCAACACAGCCATGCTACCTCCTGCCGACACTTTCACCTGGGCGCTCCCCAGGCACCCATCTCAGCTGAGTTTCCTCTAGGACACGCCAGCCAGCCCCCGCAGACAGGCCTGGCCACCCACCTGCCCCCGACGCACCATTCACCCCTCACTGCCCTGCCCGGACCCCCTCAGTTTCAGGATGTGCCGGGGCCTTCATTCCTACCTCAGGCCTTACACCAGCAATACCTCATCCAGCAGCAGCTCCTCGAAGCGCAGCATCGTAGGATCCTCCCACACTCCAGGTAGTGACCCTTGCATCCATACAAACTCAGGTGTAAGTACACAAAACAAAAAACACAGATATTTTTTAATCTAATCTTTATCTAATTACAGAAGAGCCCAGGAGCGTATTCCCCTGAACCCTCACAGACTGCGTTCGGGCTACGAGTACTCTCCACCCCTCCACGTTCCTCAGCCAATGACACAACAGCCGCGGTACCTGGCCGAAGGCACCGACTGGTGAGTCATCGTTGGGGATTAACGAGAATCCTGCAGAGTTGAGAAACGATCCCGTCTTTTTTTATCTTTCTACCCATCTGTCTGTCTGCCACATTGCCTGGCCTGGGCGATGTTAATTTAGCCACGTGCCTCTCTTTCTGCAGGGATCTCAGCGTAGATGCTGGCCTCCCTCACCATCAGTACCAGCTCCAGCAGCTTCCGCAGCACTATCAGCATTACCTGGCCTCCCCTCGAATGCACCACTTCCCCAGGAACACATCCTCTGCACAAGTGGTATGTTGGTCACTTCGTACCTCAGGTTGCCTTGGATAGTTTGATACACAATTCTATATTGGTGCTGTAATATAATGAAGGATTTTGTTGTAGGTTGTGCATGAAATCAGAAACTACCCATACCCCCAGCTTCACCTGTTGGCACTGCAAAGTTTGAATCCTTCGAGGCACGCCACTGCTGTTCGAGAAAGCTATGAGGTAAGTCTGACTGTCCATCTATCAAACTCTGCACCTTCCCACTGTCTCACTTTAAGTTACATGTACTAGCTGTTCTCTAGCTTTTAATCAGTATGAGCTTCATAAGCAGATTGTTTCATTCTTTCCTGACCATGGAAACAGCAGTGAAGCAAACCATTTGTCATCCACGTAGTAGCATTTCTCTTTTTAGTATTCTCCTTCATTTTATTCAAACTCGGCCGTTCCTGCAGGAGCTGCTGCAGCTGGAGGATCGACTGGGGAGCGTTAGCAGAGGAGCTGTTCAGACAACCATAGAGAGATTCACTTTTCCACATAAATACAAGAAGGTACGGCAGATGAAAATCTGTTGAACATTTACTTTTTCTTTTTCTTTGTTCTGACCCTACATTTTTGTCTCTCTGTAATGTGACCCACGAACAGAGAAAGCCCCTGCAGTTGAAGATTGGGGAGGAGGAGGAAACAGATGTGGATGAAAAATGTACCATATGTTTGTCCATGCTGGAGGACGGAGAAGATGTCAGGTAATAAATACTTTGTAGACCCAGAAATCGTAAAAATGGAAGTACACTTATTCTGAGTGAGTTAAATGAGAAAATCTATACCAAATTGTTTTGATGGGAAACATGATGCTGCAGGCTGCAGATGATGAGCTTAGCTCAGAGATGCATCGCAGGATGGGTCTAGACAGCAGGGACTGATGGGGAAGACGAGCTGGAAGCCGGACTTCCTTTTCTATTATCGTAGACAATATGACATCATTGGAAGATAGACAAGCTAACTGCCTGAGTGAGACATCAAGCAACTGCAAGAGATAAAAGAGGCAGGAATTACTCCAGATCCCATTATTAGTGTTGCCTTCTTATATTTTTGTGTGATTTTTGTTTTCCAGTTTATAATAAATATCGCTTTACCTGACTTACTCTCAGGTTTACTGATAATCTTATTATAATACACCAAATCTCTGTCTGTTGCCTGCAAACTCCCCCTGTGCAGCCTGTAGCACAGCAGCCAAACTTTGCACACAGGTACATCTGAAGGTTCTTAACCACCTAACAACAAGCCAAAGTTGACTATTTGTAGCTTTTATGGAGCTATAACACCTTAAAGTTAGTGCTGTCAGCGTTAATGCATTAACACAAACTGATCCGCGTTAATGTGTCAAAATTGGCAAATCCCAGTTAACGAGTTAACGGAGATTAATCTGTGTGAGGGGTTACTCAGCGTTAACGCGTTTAGCTGCATTAACGCGTTCACGCCGTCATCACGACTAATGCCATTAACAATTAACCCATCTGGAGCGCAGACTGACTCAAAATGTTTCTGTCAACGCATTTCAGGCAGTTTGTACAAAGTCTGTCCATTCTGTGCTCCAGACGGGTTGAGTGCGTTAAAAATTTTAATCGCGTTAATCGTGATGACCACGTTAAGGCGGCTAAACGCATCACATAAAACGCAAAACATCACATAAAAGTGTCAGATGTTTACTGGCAAACTTAAGACGAGCCTTTACGTGTGCCTTCTTGAACAGGGACCTTCTGAGTGCTGCAAGATTTCAGTCCAATACAGTGTAGTGTGTTACCAACTGTATTCTGGGTGACTGTGGTCCCAACCCCATCATTAACGAGCTCCTCCTGTGTAGTTTTGGGCTGATCCACCACCTTTCTCGTGATCATCCTTACGCCATGAGGCAAGATCTTACAAGGAGCTCCAGACTGAGTGCGATTGATGGTCATTTTATATTTCTTTAATTTCCAGATGATTGCACCAACACCTTCTCACCAAGCTTATTGTAGTCTTGTAGCCCATTCCAGCCTTGTGCAGGTCTACAAGCTTGTCCCCGATGTCCCTTGGCAGCTCTTTAGTCTTTCCCATAGCGGTGGAGAGCTTGGAATCGAAGATAATAAATCTATGGAAATGTGTGCTTTACACAGAATACAAGTTGAGATCAGGAGTATCTGTAATTGACTTATTGACTGGTTGTAACCTGTGTGCCCCATGGACACAGCCAATCTGTCGGAGCCAGTATTCAGGCTGGGATGTAGAGAATCAAATACGTATTTTACTCAATGACATGCCATGCAATTTATAACTTTGATGTATTTTTTTAATAATCTGCCTCTCTCCATTAAAATGAAACTACCATTAAAATCGGAAACTCTTCATTTCTTTGGAAGTGAGCAAACTTGCAAATTCAGCGGGGGATCAAATCATCATTTCATTCACTGTATATGTAATACAATGTAAGAGTTTCTGACAAGTAACAAACATTTACTTCTTCCCATCGTGTTTCTGCTGACGTCCTGAGTAAATCATTCATGAAATTTTCTCCAGTCCAGTACCACATGTGTGCATAAATGAGCCTTTGCTATTTAGCTGTTGCCAGACAAATAGCCGAGGAAGCTGCTGGTCATGGCTAAAAAATAGTCCAATCTCAAAACTTTGGTTACTGTTTTTTGGTTGTTGTTGATAGTTGTATTTTCACATGGAGACACAAATCCCCTTTAGTGTTGCATCAGGAAAGGCATCCACCAAAAAACTGATCAAACATGCAGAGCTACCTGCTGCGGTGACCCCTTGTGAAAAGGGAGCAGCCGAAAGTAGCCTCTATGCAGAGGCAGAAGCGTGGCAACAACCTACTTTTCAAATGCTGGAATTATAATCCCTAAAATGTTCTGTTCCATTACGCACATGCATTTCAAACAGTGGTTGGGAGTGAATTTTTAGGTAACAAGAACTGTCCCCCCTGGGTGAGGCGAGAGGATCGGTTTGCAGCACAAGAGTCTCAGCTGTCTGAGAGGCATGTGGGACTGACTACTCAACAACAAAAGTTGTCTCTACATGCCTGAGCGAACAGAATTAACTCCCCGAGGGTCTTTTTAAGCTCACAACTGTATGCATTGGAAAAATAACGCATAGAATGTGAATCCACACTGACCCTAAAGTTTGTCTCTCTTCCTATCCTGCAGGAGGCTGCCCTGCATGCACCTCTTCCACCAGGGCTGCGTGGACCAATGGCTGGCCACCAGCAGAAAGTGTCCAATCTGCCGAGTTGACATCGAAACACAGCTGAACCCCGACAGCTGATGAGATTCGACACTCTCGTGATTCAGTCGCCCTCGTGGTGCGATTCCTGCTTTCTTCCACCCCCGGCTTGCCAGCCTCCCCCACCTTACCCCACCCCACCTCCCTCCACCTCCTCCTCCCCGTTGGGTGCTTTGCCAAATGTCTCCAGACTTCATGTGACATCACCACCCTTCTGAGTCACGCTTTACTGAGCCAAGCCAGGAAAACTAACTGCACGGAGAGGCCGCAAAGGACTCTCTTTATATAGAAGCACATCCCTCTGGAAGCAAAAGACACACTAACAAACACATACTCATGTACACAGGGTTTACTTGTAGCTTGCTGGTCTTACGTGGGGTTGTTGTTGCTGTTGTGGTGTTGTACTGTAGGTAGCCTGGGGCTGTGTAGCATGTCCTCAAAGCCATGACTTAATGTCCTGAGACTAGAAAACACATAACCCCACACTTAGCTGGCTACTTTTCTCTCTTCCTTCTTCAATCTCTCTCTGTCTTGCTCTCTTTATATACATATATATATATAAAATATATATATATATATTTCTCTCTTTTTAAACACAATCAAAATGAATATTCTGCCACGCAAGAAAGCTTAACAGAATCTAAATGCTCTGATGCCATGTTTACCTAAAGATCATTTGTGGTCGTAGTAGAGTAGCAGTAACCAATAAGTGAGATCTGGTGTGACCTTCTCGAGGCCAAGCACCAGCTAGCTGGGTGTTTTAATTCTCTCATGCAGCTTTTGACATTTCGCAGTGCAGTTGTGCGTTTACCTTGGGTTGGTGTCATGTGCAGATGGTGTCATGTGATTAGGTCTCATTCACTGTCAGGGAAAACCCAGTGACTGAGATGTTTTTGTGTTTGAAATTGAAAAAAAAGAAGAAGAAGACAAAAAAAAGAGAAGAAAAATAGTGTTTTTACCAAAATGCATTATGTCACAGTGTAGCTTGAATCTCCGCACAGGTTTTATGTGCTCTGCCCATGCCGTGTGTCACTTCAAGAGACTGTGTCTCACACAAACGTGTTAGGTGAAGAGCATGGCCACTGGAGTGCTTATACAACACAAAGCCAAAAGAAACGAAAAGAAAACACACACACACAAAAAAAAAACGAAAAGGGATGAACAACAGAAGCTATCATGCACTGCAGAGCGAGGTAGGAGGATTTAGCTGCCCTTGTACCTGCATTTCCATCTGGCACTGGGCCAGTGGCAAAACAGTGCACACTAAAAAAAAAATGTTTTTTAAATTGCATGTTTCATGTTTTTTGGGTCGGGGCTGTTGGCTGTGGTAGCGTTTCTTCACTTTTAAAAGGTACAGAGACGCCTGTGCATGACTTAGTTAATCTGAGCTGGGACTATCTTCTGAACACTAACAAATATTAATAATAATTTTTAATAAGTCAGTGGTCTGCTCCCCTGACTTGTAGCGCGTGTCATCCGGTCCCCTTTGGTGGCGACCTTGGGATCCTGTTTTTTGATGTTTACCTTATTGCCTAAAGAACAAGCACATGTGACGATAGTTATAGCAACAAAAGTTTCTCCTCGGTATCGATATATATATAGGTACGGATTCATGCAGTGTTTTTGAGCTGGGAGAGGAGCTTGCGTATTGATCTTGTGTTATATTTGTGTGACAGACCTCCCCTCGTGGTTGCTATGCTGGTTGCTATGCTGTATTTGCTAGAACATGTAGAACGTGGTGCGACGGAGGCAGCCTCCCTCTCACAGTGCACACAGACACGAGACGACAGGACAGCAGGAAAGCATTCAGGCTGTTAAAACACACACTCTCTCTCTCTATCACCACTTCTCTCTTCTTTTTTTTTTTTACCCTTTGTGTCAGCTTGTCACTTCAGTTCCACAGAGCTGTGTGTGTCTGTGTGTGCGCGTGTGTTACAGGACGCCTTTAGGACCCTCACTGTCCTCTCTGCACTGTGATAGCTTATAACAAGGGTAACACTTGGCCCAGAGACTCAATTAACAAGGCTTACTTCTTCCTGTCTTGTGCACTGCCAGTGTTGACACTGCCTCCTCCTGTAGTGGAGTCATCCGTGATGAAAGTTGTCATAGTTTACACAGGGTGTTGTCAGTTGAGATGCCTTAAGTATTTAACAATCATAATTTATGACTAACTGTAGATACTGTGGGTATGTATTTAATTTTATATAGGTTTTTTTCTTTTTCTGGAGTTGGGTTGACTGAATTATAATTTATTTATTTACAAATATAACACGAAAAGGCTATTAAAAAAATGGATACCTCATTTTTTTTTTTGCATTGTTTTAAATGGGAATGCTTTGCATGCAGTTGTACTTTTTCGAAACACTAAAAGTTAAAAAAAAGGGGAAAAAAAAGTTCTGCTGTTCGATCTCCACAAGCTGGCTGTGCGATGTTTACTGACCAAGGCTGAGCTACTGAGCCCGTTCTCTCTCTCTCTCTCTCTTCCTGTCTCTCTCTATGTCTCTTTTTCTCTTTCATGTGGTGCTGTGGATCTTGGTTACATTCCATTCAATGCAATCTCTCCAATCCCCCATGCTGTGATGTAGTGAACAAACTGCAAGTGAATTGGTTTTGATTTGTGACTATTTTTTTCTCTTTTTCTTTTGCACTAACTTGTTTAAAATGGGAACCCTCTCACTGGCAAAAAAAAAATAATAATAATATTTTAGATTATTTAAATGAACTGGCTTTTATTTTTTTATTCTCTGCTTCTCACACAATGCACTAAGGGTCTTAATGAAACATGTTCCTTTGCTTTAACTCTTTGTGTTATCTCTTCAGTTGGCATCTCTCTAGTGTTTCTCTGTTCGTAGGTTTTTTATGTTGTTGGGTTGTTTTTTTTTCCCAAATGCTTTGTAGACTTAAGCATAACAAGTGCCTCGCTTTAAGTGTTAGGGAATATTTCCATATAACGGAAACCATGAACAACAATCAGTCCATCCACCATGCCTTACTGGTTGCTTAGTTAATTAAGTGAATGGAAAACGAAGGAGCTGAGACAACATTTGACTAAAGCCATTATAATCAATCAATTCAAGTCAAGCTGTCCAAAAAATAGCTGCCGGTTTGTAGTACCGAAGCACCGCATTGCTGTGGAGATAGCTCTGACTATAAAGAGGCATGTTTCACCGTGGGCTTTACAGCGGTCCTTTCGATGTACTTCTCCGTTCTGATTTCTCCTCTTCTTTCCGTCTCCGTTTGATTTTACCGTCCGTCCGTCCCTCCTCTCCGACTCTGTCCTCTGTTTTCTTTTACAGTCTAAAAAAGGAAGGCAAGGATTTAAAGCACAACCTTTTCTAAAGAACAAAAAAAACAAATGCATGTTTTCTCAGGTTTCAGTGTAGTCGCAGTGGTTTCATAGTATATGGTGAAAATATATACAAAGACTATAACAAAAAAATTATAAATTTTGTTGCTGCTTGAATCTGATAAAAACCAACAAGTGAAGAGAAACTATCCCAAAAAGTGCCAGTGAAAGGGCTGCCGCCATCCTTGTATGAAAACCTGCTGTTTAGCTGTGACTGCGCAATGTTTTTCGAAATAGGATATTTTATCTGAAAATAGAACTATTTATCATTAATATTAAAGCAATAGCGCATTAAAATGGTTTTGAGCGTGCTGACGATGAAGTGGATGAGCCTGTTATGGGTAAATGTTAGATTTACATTTGGTGGAATTTTGTACTTTATTTATTATTACTACTACTAATAATGATGATAATGATCTCAAAGGTTGCATTGCTAAACCCAAACTGTTCTGTTTTTAATTTTTATTTTATTTCATGGCTTGTATATTATCCTTTTATATGTGCTCTTTTTGTAATAAACTTGATAAAATGGAAGTGAACTTATTTTTTGCATGTCTTTTTTTTTTAACCCCTCAAAATGCAGCAGTTTTATACTTCATGCTTAGTTAAAGGTGAAGTCAGTCATTTTTTGAGATTGTTTAATAGAAAGAAAAAAAAAACGATATTGTACTCATAAATTAATGGCGATTTATAACCCCAAATCAGAAAAAGTTGGACTGGGGTGTTAAATTAAAATCAAACTGAAAACAGTACTTTGTTAAATTATCTTTGACCTGTATTACACTGAAGTTACCTTTGCCAAGAGCACTGACACAACGCCATACCATGACAGACCCTGGCTCTTGGACTTGTTGCTGGTAACAGTCTGGATGATCCTTTTCTTCTTTGGTCTGGACCACACAACAGTGCACGTTTTCACTGTGTGATGGTTCATCCCAGATGCCTCTGAGCCCAGAGAAGTCGACGGCATTTCTGGACACTGTAAACATAGGGCTTCCTTTTGGCACAGTACAGTTTTAACTGGCATTTGTGGACGTAACTACGTATTGTGGTACTTGACAAAGGTTTGCCAAAGTAGTCCTGAGCCCATGTGGTGATCTCGCTGATAGATGAATGACGATTTTTGATGCAGTGCCGCCTGAGGGATCGGCGATCACGGTTGTTCAGCTTAGGTTTGCGCCCTTGTCCTTTATTCACTGAAATTCCTCCAGATTCCTTGAATCTTTTAATTGTGTTATGCACTGTTGAAGGTGAAATATCCAAATCTCTTCCTATCTTTCTTTGTGGAACAGTGTTTTTACACGTTTCAATAATTTTTTCACGTATTTGTTGGCAAACTGGCAATCCTCGACCCATCTTTGCTCCTAAAGGACTAGACCTTTCTTGGATGCTGTTTTTGTACCAAATCATAATTACAATCAGCATCTGGATATAAAGTCATCCTCTTCCTCCTCACCTCAAGGTTTGTCTCCTGAACTGAAGTCAGAACTCTAAAACACAAAAATGTGCATAAACATGCTCATTTATACCTAATATTGTTCCAATTACTTATTGTTAGAACATTAGACTGTTGTCTTTCTGTCTCCAGCTAGCTGACAAGAGCCGGCTAACAACAACATCAGCAGGTTGTAAGCTAACTTGCCAGCTAACGTTAGGCTAAAGGATCCTAAAATTCACATTTGATTACATTCTCACACCGTATAAGAGGTTATTCACTCAGAGCACCAGAGTTCAACAAAGTTACATCCACTTTAAAGACTATTTCACAGAAGCTAACAGAGGCTACCAGCAGCAAAAACTATAGTGACACCGTATGTTCTGCATATCCTCAACAACTCACCTCAGTATGGCTGTCATTGTTCAGGCATGAGCTCCTCTGACTCAGTGACACATATTGGACTCCTCTTCCAGAGGAATTAGAGGTGGGTGCTTCTCACTGGGCATTGAAAGCTAAGGCAAACAGGGAATAACCTTTTCCGGATCTGGTCCAAACATTAATAGAAACATGCCGACTGACCATGTCACTTATGGGGTACAGTCTAAATTTACTGTTTATGGTCTCTCTTGGCTGACTACCACACATTTGTCCTTTGGCTACTGTAGCTAGGACACTTGAATTAGGAAGAAAGAACTCAGATGACTGATTTCTGCAATCGACTGACATGTAGTGGTTAGATTGTACACACATTAACTTTCAGGAGGACAGAAATCATGGAATCTCTGTGTGTCATGTGATTCACATATATCTAGTCACATATGGTTGACTAGACATTAACACGATTGTTTTGGGACAAGGAAAAAACTATAAATGTAAAATTCATATACAATCACCTCATAACGATGAGGTTTGAATCATTTACTCACCTGTTGAATGTAATTCCAAATATCAGTCTCCACAATTTGCATAGGCTCATCAAAATTGGACAACAGAAGATTGGAAAATCAATGCCTGGTCTGTTAAGACTCAGCGTTTGCTGCAGAAATTCAGATGGTAAGGTCAGAATTTGGTGTAGACAACATGAAAGCATGGATCTATCCTGCATTGTATCGGTGATTCAGGCTGATACTGGTGATGTAATAGTGTGGAGGAGATTTTCTTGGCACATGTTGGGACCCCCTCAGTTGTAGTATTTTAACACCACAGCCTACCTGAGTAATGTTGTCCATCCCTTTATGACCACAGTGTACCCATCTCCTTCCAGCATGATAGTGCAACAGATCACAAAGCTCAAATCAACTCAAACTGGTTTCTTGATTGTGACAATGAATTCACTGTACTTAAATGGCCTCCACAGCGACCAGATCTCAGTCTAATAGAGCATCTTTGGGATTTTGTGGAACAGAATATTTGCATCATGGACAAATTTGCAGCAACTGTATAATGCAATCAGGTCAATATGGACCAAAATCTCTGAAGAATATTTCCAGCATTTTGTTTGCTGTGTTTAAGGCAGCTCTGAAGGCAAGAGGAGATGACTGTAATAGCAAAGTGTAACTAAAGAAGTGCTCAGTGAGTGTTTATTTCGGCTTAACCAGACTTGAATGTAAAGGTTTTAGACCTACCAGCAAGTCAGAAGTGAAGCTGAAAACTGGGTATTATAAACAAATTGGATTTATTTATTCATTCGTTCATTTTATAAAATCTGTATTACAACAAAACAATGCAAAGAATCCCTGACATTTAAAAAGAATGGCACTTTCCTTTTTCCTCACCACATTAGACATCATGATTGTATTTTATAGCAGGCTGCTGTGTAACAGATCTGACCATGACATGTTTTTGTTTTGTTTTTTCAATGTCTGAGTTCCTGAGATATAAAACTTGCTAGAAGCAGAATCTCTTTGGTCATTACTTTTAAATATAAGAGGACATCCTTGTGCTGTGGGTTTTTTTTTTTTAGTATTTTGGGTAGAGGACCCTGGAGATCTTTCCATCTGCCTTCTTAGAGTCCAACCACTTCCCACAGAGAAAGATAGTGGTAACACCGTTGGCTGTGTTGGTGACTTCCACACGATCGAGCAGCCAGCCAGGGCTGAGACCGGAGTTGTCATGTTCTACTCGGACTTTCTGCAGCTCCCCCATGTCCAGCATTTCCACCGAGAAACGGTCTGTTTGCTCACGTTCAAAAAGGTTACGAAATTTCTGACGCAGTTGCCTGCAGCCTGAATCTCCATTGGAGCCGTAGAGAGTAATGAAAACATTGGCATCTGTTCCTGCACCCTTTTCATCACCTGTGATGACGATGATCTCATATTTGACAGGTACCAGGCTTCGAGCTTTGCTTGCAAAGCTCTCGATGGTCTTTGCGCACTCAATGGTGATGAAATCGTCCCTCTTAGGAGAAAGAGGGATGAGGGAATTGCATTTGAAAATGTACCTGGAGATAATGGAGCAGAGCAGAAGGAATATAGTCTGACCATTTGGGAATATCAAGAAATGGTTTGATGGTGGAAAATAAATGAGCGACTACAGTGGGGAAGCAGCTGCCTTACTTGTTTCCCAGTTCTCTTTCGGTCACAACAACTTCCTCCACGTGCCAGTAAACCTCCCCCTTTACTTTCTTTCCATCCTTAGGTGTATGGCCCAAACAGATGCCAGCAATATCACCCAAGTTCTTGGATGAAAATTCAAACCTGTCAACATTTCCCCTAAAAAGAGAGAGGAACATAGATTTTCTGGTGAAAGTAGCTATTCCCTTAAATCGCTTTGCGTTAATTGAAATTCACATCACTGCCAGTTTGTTCTGCGTCAGACTAAATCTTTAACAGGATGGTGTAAAGTCATGACATCAGAGTGCGGTGCTGGTCTGGTCTTAAGTATTTTGGATTATCATAATGAGGGCAGAGAGAGATCCAGAGGGAGAGAAAGCACATTTCTCAAAGCTTTTTCATGCAAACAAGCTGCCGGTGACTGAGTTAATCTTGCAGCAAGTACCTACCGCAAGAACCTCTTCTTCTTTGAGGAGTTCTCCATTACAAATTCTTTTGATCGACCCTTTCTCCCTTCAAGTACAATCCAGGCATTTTCCTTGGTTTCAGCCGTGTCTCCAGTTGTGATACAAATTTCATACTCTGTCAGAGAGAAAAGAAGACTCGGTTACAGCAAAATGTTGTTGCACTAAACTACATGGGGGGATAATTGAATGCTGTGAGGTGCTAGCCTTACTGGTCTTTTCATTGAGGTCCAAGTAGTCATTGTTAGCACAGGCCAGCTCTCTCATTATCTGTCCATCATCATCGTTCTTGGCAAGCCAGCGGTCACAGGGGAAACGAAATGTTTTGTCCATGATCTCATCCTTCACGTCAATATACTCCAAGTGCCAGCCTGGAGCAATACCTGCATGTAATAAGATACAAAAAGATACCAGTGTGCAGTGCTTTCAAATTTCTAATTTTAAGAACAGTTGAGCTCACTTTAAGCTGTTCATCGTGCCAGTTAGAGCAGCGGACCTGTGTTATCGTGCCAGACTCGTACTTTGGAGAGGTCTCCCATGCTGAGGATTTCTGGGAAGCGAAACGTGTCCACCTGCTTGCGCTCAAACTTGTTGGACTTGTTGCACTCTTTCAGCGCCAGTGTCCCCGTGTCCCCGTTCTCTCCAAAAATAATGATCCACACGTTGGCATCAGTGCCTGCCCCTGAAGAGATGCAGCAGTTTACTATTTAGAAAATGAAATTCCTCGACAACATCAAGGGATTTTTCTTGGTTAGGTTACGCTTTTAAATAAACATGGGTGGAACCATGGACATAACTTTGCTTGGATTTTAGTCTATAAAGTCACAGCTTCCCAGTCTACATCATCACTGAATGCAATTAACTCTAATAAAATTATTTACTGTCACTTGAGTTAGCTCTAGTTATATACATGCCAAGCAATTAAGCTATATCAAAGAGTTATATGGCCTTAAAAAGCCCTAGCAAACCACTACCTGAAAAGTAAACTGGAGAACAGTGAGAGCTGGGTTCTCTGACTCATACAGCGCATCTATAATCCCCCTGTGCTTTATTATTTTATCACAGTCGGTTAGATCCTGAGTGAAACCTCACTCAGCCTGCAGCATGTTTTCAGTGTCCTTGCTTAAACTCGCTTCTGTAGAGTAGGCAATAATGTTGCTCATTTAACAATTCTGCAGTTGTAATAAGAAATTTTCACATTGGCAATATTTGAGATCTGGATATTTTTAAAGTTACATGGAACATATATAACTCTTGTGACATATAAGCTAATGCACACCCTTGATCTTCAGTACCTGTTTATAGTATATGTGCACAGACACAGCTCTCCCTATGTGATGTTGTCTGTGGGTGTGTTTGCATCTATCAGTCTTGCTCATTTTTTCCTCCCAGAGCTTTAGTGGCGGTGCAAGGCTACATCTCAGCTTCCAGTAACTGACAGTGGCAGAGAGCAGCCCTTTGAAGTCGGCTCAGACTTCTTGCCATTCTGATCGTATTGATCAGCAGAGCAACTGAGCTAGATGAAAATACAGGATGAAGAAAAGATGGAGCAGCGGTGTGGAGGGCTTCTGAAGAGGATCTTTTTAATTGCCACGAGGGATTCAGCCATGAATTATTCCACCTTTGCCTTTTCCTAGGAAAACACAAACCCCTGCACAAGGGCAGGCAAAATGAGGCTCTAACTCTGCATTGATCTTTGGGTAGTGACTGAAAATACGGGATGGCAGTCATACAGTAATTAGTCTCTTCCATGCAGCAACTCGTTTGGCTTTGATGGGGATGGTTTCACAGGATGTTCACAGTATAGAGCAACTCGTAGGTGCTCAAATGCAGAATACTCTCTGGTGTATCCTTTGAAAGTGGTCTGAAAACAGATGATGAGGATGTGATCCAGGAAACGCTTGACAAATTAAATGTGTCCGCTGACCACAGAGTCCTTCAGGATCCCCCGGGAAGAGCTGGAGGATGTTCCTGATGAAAGAGGATGTCTACTCTGCTTAGGCTCAGCACCCCTGAACCCAGAGAATAAAGGCTGAATGGACAAGTAATGCTGATAGGCCTGTTAGGTATACTTAGAGGTTCCTCACTGACCTCACAGCTCAGACCTCAACATTTCAGTTATTATTTGGTTTTATGTTGACACATTAAGATATGTGCATTCAAAACTGGGTATTAGGAGTCTTATGTAACGACATGCTAATCTTACCTATTTGCTTGTGAATAAGTAATATTTTGATATCTTCAAGCCCCTAAACATGTTCAGACCAAACAATTCGAATCTTGAAATGGCTACAACAAATATTGGCAACCTGTAACTAGTTTAGAAAAGCATAAAAGCTTGTAAGAAGCTTTTATGCTTTTCATTTCTTCTGTCACGTATATCCTGTTACAGTGGCGGGTTGTCATATTAAACACAGACAAATTTTCAAATAATTATCAGGCATATGTGCAAAATCTCTTTCAGTGCCTCATCACCATCTTCTGTTTGGGATGGATAGCCAATCAGAGCAAGCTGACTAAAAGGGCAGGGTGGCCTTAAAGAGAGAGGCCTAAAACTGGAGGATGAGCTGAAAGTTGGCAACAAGACCCAGTATAAGAACTGCACTGAGCAATGTTATGTTTGTTAGTCCTCTGCACTGGAATACAGTATTACACAAAAGTCATCCTTCGTATTTTCTCCTCCACTTTCCTCATGTGTATTTTTATGTTTTTTCGTACCTCTCTGACCTGTCTTCCCAATGTTATGTTTGTGTATTCTATGTATGGTCGGAAGGGGTGCTCATGATGGCGCCGGATCGTCTGGCAGCCTCGGGATAAATAAAGTTTTATCTAATCTAATCTTTATATTTTGCTTCCAAAGAGTCAGACTTTCCTGTATTTTTCAAAGTGCTCTTGAACAGTACTTTTACTGAATTTATGAAGGGCTTTCAAAGTTTTTCTTTGGACATTGGCCAGTCCAGTCCTTATACTTGACCTGAGTATACTTGAAATTTCAGAGAAACATTTTGTTTGTTTGTTTGAACCATTTAACACTGATCTATGAGTCATTCAAACATAAAAATACACCTTGAAGAAGAAAGGTAGCCAAACATTAACTTTCATACTGTATTTCCATGTATGTTTGGACAAGTACTGTATAGTTCGAATGGGACCACAGAGCTGTGTTGAGAACCTACCTGCAATGTCACTGGTCTTGACCTGGACAATGTAAGTAGTGACCTCCACCATTACCTCTTCATCCACCACAGCTGCCATCTCACAGATCAGTGACCTCTTGGGTCCATGTGTCCTAGACAGCCATCCTTCATAGGTAAACACAGACACCTCCTCCGTGGTCAGGTTACGCATGATCACCTGAATGCACAGAATTAGCTTCTAAATTAGAAAGGGATTTGGAAGATTACATTATAATTATTAAAGGTAAGAATTAACAGTGTATTGTAAAAGAAAATGCAATCAAACTGATTAAGATTATAAAAGTTATTCAAATTCAGTTAGAGGGGAACATGTACGCATGCGTACAACATGGTAAATGGACTGATTCTTATATAGCGCTTTTCTACTCTACTCTACACACCCATTCATACAAGCACTATTTTCTAAACATTCTAGTGCTCTAACACATTCATACACCAATGGATGCATCGGAGAGCAATTTGGGGTTAATATCTTGCCCAAGGATATTTGGCATGCAGACTAGTGGAGCCAGGGATCGAACCACTAACCTTCCGATCAGTAGTTGACCTGCTCTACCACCTGAGCTACAGCCACCCCTAATCATCATAACATCATGATAATCAATCCAGGAATTGACATATTACAGCCAGGAGTATAACTATCAACCTGCAGATGAAAGTTTGGGGGATCATTAGTAGTAATCCATCCTCTTATGATTGATATTGCCATTACTTGAACCACAGTACTAGTGTATTGAATGCTGTGTTATATTATGGCTAGATGACTACTGTGATACCAGCAGATACTCTAATCCTGCCTCTCTGAAGGTTTCTAGTTTCTAATAACAGGAAAATAATTCTCTTTTAGGCCAAGAATCAGCCAGACATCTATTAGCTCTCCCTTCTACGTATTTATCTGGACAGATTACTATGCTGGCAGTCCACCTGGTGCACCGTTGTGTCAGTTTCATCGCGACGACCTGGCAATCCATAAAGGCAGCATGTCTGCTTGTGATGCTGAACACACAAGGCTCTGTTCAGGGTCAAGTCAAGGAGATGTTCACAGCGGCTGAGACCCGGGCATGGATGGACAGGGCTTTGTATTGTTTGTGACTGCTCTGCCGCCCTACAGACATGGTGCATTTAGTAAAGAAGACATTTGCATAGGAAATGTGTTCTACTTCATCAAAGCCTTTAGCCTGAGACTAAATTTGGTGGTGGGAAATGACATTATCCTCACAGAATCATAAAAAATAAATAAATCTCTCAATACTGAGACAGTCAATTCCAATATGTTGCACTAGTATACTGTAAATTAATTTATATATAAGATGAAATGCATTCTCTCAAAGGCCAAACATGGTGCTCATTTGTACTTAGGGAGCGTGTGCGTACTGTAAGAGAGAGCGTGTCCATGATTCAAGCAACAGCGGCACGGAGAATAAAATGGGTCAATATGCTCACTCCAGGAGTTCTGGGCCCTGCTCTGTGTGTGTGTGTTTGTGTGTGTTGTTGCCTGGCTTTGTGTGTGGGTGAATCATTGACCGTTCTCCTGCAGGCAGGGATAGATGTGTGTGCGTGTATGTATTTGTCTGTGCGATATAATAGATTGAATGATCCTGTGACCTACAGCATGCAGTGCCAGGATAAAAAACACAAGCCTGTGAGTGCTTTGTACTATTGATCTTGGAATGAGATAGCGATTACTCTTCTGCTTTTTATGTTGCTGGTTTTATGTTTTATGGATGAGATCTGCAGTTTCATTTTTATAACAAATTAGGCCGCGACAAGAACAAAAAATTCTATGCATGATGATACTAAAGAGCTCAATCTGCACATGTTCCTTTTGCTGTAGTTGTTGTTGGGGGGGTTTCTAAACCCTTTTTACCATATGAACATCTTCTGAATGATTGCATTGTATCTGCGTGAGCCGACCTTGTCAAGAAACCAGTCGGGTCGACTGCCTGATCCATCTATTCGAAGTCGCATTTTTCTCAGTGGGTCAACGTCATCGATCTCCATGTTAAAAGTGTCCTCTTGACCTCGCTCAAATCTTTTGTTCACCACCACAAAAAAAGCACAAAGTTTAGAATCTTGAGTATGAATTGGTCCTCGCTTTATTTTACAGTTAGATACATGAATGAAAATGGAAAACGTTGAGGCTACCTGTCCTCGTTCTTCTGCAGCAGCATCTCCTCTGTGCTGCCGTTCGCCCCAAAAACAGTCATGAAGATCTGGGTGTCTGTTCCGGCATTCTGCACATCTCCGGTTACCACTGTCACCTCATAGATAATCTAACATGGAAAGATGATCAGACATCAAACAACACTATCCTCCCAAAAGTACATCTAAAGCTCCACTGGATGAGCACATACGAATGAATTCAGTCATTTTAAGGTTGTAAACAGCGATAAAATAAACACAAATACGGACATTGGTTATTTAATAGTGATGCCATAAAAAGGATGCCAGGAGACTGGGAGGCGACAGCCAATATTTTGGGGCTTCCAGTGTAGCAAAAGTTGTGAATATCTGGGCTAAGACTTCCTGTTCTGTGCGCCAGTGAAATATAAATGAGCTAAATCCCAAAGAGTTGATTCTGTTCATCTGGACATAATGTTTTCAGTGGGAGAAACGTTTCGTCACTCATCCAAGTGACTTCTTCAGTCTCAGCTGACTGCAGGTTTCCCCAACCTTATAAACACTACATGTGGATAATGACTGAAACTAGCACCACTGAAGGAACAATGAGCTGGGAGGTCAGGTCCTTGATCATTAATATGCAAATTCTGATCAACAACCACTGATCAAGGCCCACTGATCAATGAGTACCATGAGTACCATTCACAGAGAGTTGGGGAATGGCTGCAATCACAGTATTGTAAGATAGCGAAAGATGTACCCTTAGGCCCCCTCCTCGATTCAGAGATGGTCTTTCCCTTTTCACGTAAATGGCCTCCTTGACTGCGCGCTCAAACCAGCGTTCCTC
>VOQK01015989.1:8415-18703 GCA_015052645.1 Benitochromis conjunctus
GATACTGTCAAAAGTCATTCATTTGTAAAAAAAAAAAAAAAAAATGCATACAACAGCTGATAAATGTATATTCAATGGGAAGTAAAAACAATGTATAAATTGACTAAATTAGGCAAAAAAAATATGAAGCCAGTATTCCATTTGTATTTATTTATTTTTTGAAAAAGTTTCAAGTACACATTTGTATTCTTAGTCATCCCTCCTGGTGCACCTATATCCTGGGGTAATAAATAAATAAATAAATAAATAAAAGCGGGTTTCTTTTTCTGTTGTGGGATTTTTCTATCAGCTGCCCCCACCACTGGTCCAAAAGGTCACTGAGTCTTGTTTACCTATGTGATGATTCATAATGCATGGTTGGTATCATTTACTTTAGGGACTTCCTATGCCACTCATCACTCTCTACGCTGTATGTAACGGAGAAGCCATAGGAGAGAGGAGATAACCAAGTGTCAAGTTCCCAAAGACAAAAGACGCACTTTATGGGTAGACAAATTAACGAATTAGGCTTCAAGCTCTGGAACAAGCTGTTTTCCTTATAAGCATGAACTTAATTACCCCATATGTATCATTTCCCTCCTTAGGTGACTTACTTAAGTATTGTTTTGACCGGTAAATTAAAGACAAATGTTACCAAATTCTTGCTTAAGAAAAAATTAATAAATTAGAGCACCAAAAAACATATCAGAATTAGGTCATTACAAGTTGCAGGACATATTACTTTATCAGTATTTGTAAACATTCAAATATGTTAGCCTACCCCACAAGAATGAATGGCAAAGAAATTAAAGAGGTCAGGTGTATATCCAAATCATCATATGGACAGTTCAGGGGTTGCCTCAGCATGTAACCTAAACACGAGGTCTTAGACCCTCACTTGGATGGGATCAAATGTGCGTGCGTGCAAGTGTGCACACATATGTGTTGTTCTGTGTGCAAACTGGCTGCATGTGTCCATGTGTCAGGGGACCCTGGCACCTGCTGATGAAGAAATCAAGGCAGTGAATCTTCCCCACGGTCACAAGCTGCCCTTCTACCCCAGGAATCTTTCACACCAGTCTGTCATATTGGCTGGTGGTCACTACTCAATGCCCAGAATGTGATTAGAAATATGCTTCTCTCTGTGTTTGTACAGACAGTAATTCAGCATAATGTCAGAATGTTTTCTGTTCTCCTTCTCGACTGTTTCTACCTGAGTCCTTTAAATATGCAACGATATAAGTGATAACGCATTCCCCCCCCCTTTTTTTTTTATTTAATCTTGAGAAATCTTAAATCAACATGTTGCATTAAATTTAAAATGAGCATAAAAATAATAATTTAATTAAAAAAAACATACATCTGTATCAAAATGAAATGAAAAAATCTGTTTTTCATAATCTATACACCCCCACAGTCATAATAAGTGCATCTGTGTGGGTGCATCACAGATACATGCTTTATGCCTCTATAATGTCAAAGCACTTAATTGTTGATCCAGTTATCCTAACAGTAATTATTTTCTCTGCAAGTGGCAAAATAATTTATATTGAAAACAACAGCAAAATTGAAGGATAGGAGGCAAACTATGCAATGTATCAATGCAACCCATCTGATTTTTTTTCTTACTTTTATATGACTTGTACTTTATACAGCAGTATGATGACATTAGCTTTTACAGAGCTAAAGTCTAATCATGCAGTCTATCATGATATGATTTGCAAAGTTATAATTATGTCATGGGAAAAATCTGGGTCTGTTTCTTGACATTAATATATATTTTTTAATAGACTGGAAAGAGTACTAATCATGCCAATCTAAACCTTTGCACAAAATGTACTAGAAGTTGTTTTTCTTAAATGAAAATCCAAATTACTTTAAAAAGGAGAACGTGGAACACTAGATTATATAAAGGGACATCATAGTTTCTCAGTTCGAGTAACACAATGCAGTCTCAATAAACTGAAGAACAAAAGTAGATGGAAAAGGAAAAAGGTAGCTTCAGCTCAGAAATCATTCCCCCACAACCCTGTTTAATTATATTGTGCAGCCTGATGTGAAAAGGTGTCAGAAGAGCAGAGAAGCAGATCCTGTCCTAATGAATGGAAACAGATGGGTGAGACAGCAAGCAGGGCTACCGCCAAGAACTGGGGTGGCACAGTGGCAAAGAGAGTGCCAGGGAAAGAAAAAATGCCAGATGAATATACGGAATGATGAAGGGAAACGATGTTTTGTTGCTTGGAATACAATTTTCGACATCTTTTAAAAGTATATTTCTTATTTCCAAAAATGTAAGTGTACACAAATAATACTGTGGTGGAAGATACTACTTTTTCAGTGATCCAGGTGGCCACCGAGAGGCAGAGCAAGATTTGCTATGTGCTCTGAAGTAACACTAAAATGATTAGTCAAAAAAACCAAAAACAAACGTAGTGCAGTGTTTTCCGTCCATGCATCATGTGGAGTCATCTATAAGTTACAGATGACAGCACCATTTTCCTTCTGTTAGTCTTTGCTGCTTTTTCAGAAACTACAATCAGCTGATTGCATAAGCAGTCAGGAAAAAAAAAGCTTGGTGTGAAGATAACTAAAGAGGCTTTGTAATGGAACTAACAACATAATTGTAACTCTGATGCAATTAGTGAATTTAGTGCAGTTGCATTACATATTGCATTACTAAAAAATGTAATGTGATTATAATAACACATTACTTTGGAAGCTGTTACACCCAACTGTTGCTCTTAAAATGAGCTTATTTAAATGCTTTATATTCTGTTTAGTCTACAGTAATGAATCATATTCTCCAAAGTCACACGTGATTAAGTACAAGAAAAGCAAATCAAAGGTTTCAGACCTGAGCATGAAAGCTGGAGTGGGCTATTGAGGCAGATCAGTGTGGATGGTATGATAAACTTTAAATGTTGTACTTTTACAGTAAAAAAAATTTTAAACTGCGTTTTTTTTTCAAATTTGTTTTAGCAAACTGTAATTTTTAAATGTAGGTAATAACTTGTTCTGTTTTACTGTTTTTATACATTCCTATTCCTATACACAAACCTTTCTGTTAAAATTATAAATTAAGTTATAAATTATAAATGTAAGGAAACTATAAAACACACATACCGCGCTGTATTTTTGATTTGCTGCAAAAAAGGCCACACCATATCAGATTACATTACAGACAAATTGGGCCATATGGAAGAATAATCAATAAAACAATCTGACTGGGCAGCACTGATCACTGTGTGCATTCCTCTGTGTAGTACGTGGATTGATTCATGACCTACTATTTAATCGCTTTTTTTCCCCACTGACTCTGCCACAAAGCACTTAATTTACTCACACTAGACACATTTAAATTCTATTACATTATACACATTATAATATCTATTACTGCAACATTTGACTGAACCAAAATCAATACTTTTGGGAATACACAAACAAACGGATGTGATGTAAAGATGCGAGTGAGTTCAACAACAACTAAAAGAAGCATATGAAAGCATATGCAACAATAAAACAGGCGTTTACAAGCACACAGTTGGACATAAGGTAACCTTGAAAGGTCCCTCTGCCACCTGTCCTACTCCTCTTACTTGTCTAAAGAAAGTGCAGGCGATGTCATTATAGACAATGCCTGCAAGAAAAGTTAAAAAACAAATTAGAAATTGTGGAATCAATCTTTATCTGTCAATCTATCATTTATATCTTGTTGAAATAAAAAAGTAGATCTTTTTGTATGAGAAAGCAATGAATCTATACGAGGTTGAGTAAAAGAGAGGAAATGGGAGATGGAGGGTGAGAGAAAGCTCCCCTGAGCATTGTGAATTGGCTTTAGTTGAGTGAGTGCGGAGGATTACACTTCAGACTGAAATGGAGTAGTTGTTTAGACAGGGATATCGTATTTAAACAGAAGGATTTCTCTGCCAGACCTTTTTTCCTACTTAAACACACAATTGTTCAGATTTTTGCATAAATGCAGGTGCTCATAAAGGAACAGTATGGAGGTAACTTAATAGAAAACTAATGGGACTCTATAACCAGTATGAAATCTCATGCTGAAAATTTCCCTGTGACATGGTTTTGAACAGAATGTTTCAAAGAACCGTTAAGATCGTTAACAGTTTCAATTGAGTACTTTTTCTTTTTTTAAAAAATAGAGCTTTTTTACTATATAGGGATTTTACTTACATTCATTTGAAAAACAAAAAGGTTTTCAGAGAACTCTATATAGTTTTGTGGAAAGCTAAGTACAACCCCATGATTCAGTAGCTTGTAGAACCACTTTAGCAGAAAATTTTTTTAATTACTTTCTGTATGGCTTTATTAGTCTCTCACATCCTTTAAGAGAAACTTTGCCCATTCTACTTTACATTGTTATTTCAGTTTGTTTATTCATAGCTCTCTTGAGGTCCTGCCATTGCATTTCAGTCAGGTTAAGATCTAGACTTTGACTGGGACATGGTCCAATTTTAGCCAAATTTAGCTGTTGGACAGATAGCTTTAGATGTGACTCTACAATACCAATGTATTCAGAGGAGTTCATGGATGATTCAATGACAACAAGGTGCACAGGCCTCAAGAGCTAGGAGCCTTGTAGCAGAGTGTAGCACCATCCAAAATATCTTTTTTTTATTTAAATTATTGATAAGTAGATGCATCTACAGTAGTAGTATTGCTTTAGTTGTTATCGAATCATTACCCTTGCACTACAATGGAAGGTCGATGATATGAGTTGTTGTAGGAGGTGTTTGTACTGCTATGCTTTGTTGTTTACTAAATGTGGTGCTGTACAATATGACCAGACATTTTCACTTTGGTCTTGTCTATACAATCAACATTGTTCCGGAAGGTTTATGGTTTGTTCAGATACATTTTTTCAAATTAAGCCATGAGGCCATGTTTTTTTTTTTTTTAGAGAGAAGTCTTTCTTCTGGCAACCCTGCCAAACAAGCCACATGTGTTCTGTCTTTTTCTGACTGTACTGTCATGAACTTTAACATTTAACACTCTAACTGAATCCTGTAGGGTTTGAGATGTAGCTCTTGGGTTTTTTGCAATTTCTCTGAGGATTATGTAGTGTGACCTTCAGGTGAATTTGCTGGGATGTCCACCCTGGATAGATTGTGGCAGTGTTAAAATGCACCTGAATGTTCCTGACCAGTAAACTACCAAAACCTCTACTTTCATACATGGTTTATATGGTTTTTAGATGGCTATAGTTGCCAGTAATCAGTTAATCAAGTGCATTTCATTAGCAGGGTTGCACAGAATACAGTGGGAAAATGTATTTCTGCTTCGTTTTGCTTGGTCTAAGCTGATTTAGGCAATTGTAAAAGAAAATGTGTCTATAGAGATTTTCAAAATACCCCTTTTTTAATCAATGGATGTTATGACTTTTGGACAACACTGTGTCGTGTGTGTGTGTGTGCGTATGATAATAATCTGGCTAACACTCTTGAGCAACATCCTAAGCACCACTGGTAGTTTACCAGGTACATTTCATGACCAACAGTAGTGTAACAAACTACCCTTCATGTGAGATGAAGTGTTTCCATCATCCCAGTTTTTAACAAGCTAATTAAGTTCTAGTATGATTCAGAGCATTGTCAAGGTTCAGTCTACATTTTAATTAACAGTCAAGAAACACATACCTCCATCATTTTACATAATTTTTGGATCACCAATCAAGGGCTGCTGTTATTTGACTGATTTAAGAAATGATGATCATCTAAAATGTCGCTATTGTATACACATGCACAGAAGACTAGGTATTCACTATTTCAGTTTCTTTGGTAACTGATGACGGTAGAATTTTGTATATATGGTATAATGTTATATTGTTGCAGTAAACCTGGCCTATTTCTGCATTTGTATGTGTGTGTGTGTCTGTGCAAACTCTCTCAGTTTTTGTGTGCACAGTACAATGTACTTCTAACCGATCCAGTGTTAGAAGTGTTGGCTCAGCTGTAATGAGCTCTCTGTTAGGTGCTTTGCTCTGCATGTATATCAGCAAAGTGGAAAGCAAAGGCTCAATGGATTGCTTTGTATGGCTAATTTGCTCAACTCGTTAAATATTGAGGTGAAGGCATATTTGTGTGATTGCCAATTTACTAGCTCCAGTGGTCTTTGTTATTCCTCAGAATATGTGAAATGAAAGGAAATGCACCCACATACAGTGGGGAAAAAGGCAGAGAGTTTGTCCTGGCAGCAATTTGTGTGCTTGCATATTCAGTAGCATGCACAAGCATATACACTGATAGCAGTTGTCCACAATGATCACATCAGTACACTGCTCAAAAAAATTTAAGTAACACTTTTTAATCAGAATACAATATCAAGTTAATTAAACTTCCCAAGCTACTTGCTGTAGCTTGTAGCCGCTGTGTCTACTTCAAAATCCAGCATGTTGTTAATTCATGAGGATTACATACAGCAGGGCTGTACAGTGTGACACATGCGATGAAAAAAAAAACTGTCTATGCAAGAAAATTATTTTGCATTTGTAGCAGTAGTGCAACAGCTTTGCAAGCCCCTTTTGTTTGTGAAGCCATGGTACGTCACAATGCTAGAAAGTACTTGTGGTCTGTTGTAATAACAAATTGTTATTGTATCCGCCCCTTAAGTATCAAATAAATAATATCAGATTAACTTCACAGATTCTTTCATTCTATATAAATGGAAAAAGTCAAGTTTATTTGAAGAAAAATTGGTGCTCGCATTGGCCACATTTAAAGTACACAGGCATTTTCCATTGGAGATATTTAAAGTGGTTGCAACTTAAAATGGTTATCAATCTGAGAGATAATGCTTGTAACAATGTTGAACAAAGTGGTGCTAATTAGACAGTCTCTCTTTATGTTTCTCCTGCCTCTTTAATACGCAGACAAATTTGCATACCTCTGCCAAAGTGTTAGCGAGCTTCACCCTATGACTTGCCGACAATGAAAGTATGTAGCAGTGAACAGAAGTGACATATAGATATAGAAAACAACTTACACTCTCTGTATTGCTCTGTCTCAATCCAGGAACACCAATTCCCTACCACATCTCTTCAAATGGCCACTTTACCTCGATGAATTGGGTTCAAGTGCAATCTTGGCTATTGTCAGATGTAGTTTAGAGGCTATTTCTTAATGGTGCACCCATTGCTCTCCGTCCCGTTTTCTCTATTCATTCAGTATGAAATAGAGCTATGTCCTCCTTCTGGGAAGAGAAATGTTTTCCTCGGGTACTTGAGAGCAGCTAAAGGCGTGTTGCTACTGTCAAAACAAGGCTGGTTGTGAGAAGGAAGATAAAGTAAATCAAAGGTAAAGGCAAAGATTTACAGGATGACACCTACACACCTCTGTCTACTATCAACAATACTTTGGTTAAATCAGGAAAAAATCTGGTAAAAAGGAACAATTAAAGAGATTTTAAAACCTGGATAGCATTTTGTAAGCTATAAAATTGTCTATTTTATCATTATTAAAATAAGACACAGAGAAATATTAATAGAATATTTTGCCTTTTGACACTCAAACTAAACTATTGTACAAAGCCATATAAAGACTATCATTACGTCAAGGCTATACATTCAACTTTTTTGTCATTGGGTTTTGTTTCAAATATTCTTTTAAAAATTCATAGAGCTTATATCTAAGATATAATCTCTATATTATATTATCTATATTATATATGTATATATATATATATATATAAGAAATATATCTGGAAGAGATTTTATCACGATCAAAATTGATGAAAAGAAATTCCCAAAGATTGATTCTGTTCATCAGAATGTGGCGTTTTCAGTGGGAGAACCGTTTCGTCACTCATCTAAGTGACTTCTTCAGTCTCAGCTGACTGCAGGTTTCCGCAACCTTATAAACAGCACATTTGCACAATGACTGGAACTAGCACCACTGAATGATCAATGGGCTGTAAGGTCAGTTCCTTCATCATTAATATGCAAATTGTCATGGCCATTGATCAACAACCACTGATCAAAGCCCATTTATGAAAGACCATTGATGACTGATCAAAGACCATTGATCAATGGTCTTTGATAAATAAACCACAGAGTACCATTCACAGAGACTTGGGGAATGGCTGCAATCACAGCATTGTAAGATGATGAAAGATGTATCCTCAGGACCCCTCCTGGATTCAGAGATGGTCTTTCCCTTTTCACGTAAAGGGCCTCCTTGACTACCTGCTCAAACCAGCGTCACTTCCTATCCAGTATGTATACTTCCTTATCATTGAAAGAGTAGCTTGTAAGTGTAAATAGACTGCGGAGTCCTGGCCTGACGAGGTGGCTCTTCTGTGTTGTGCCATCCACTTTGCCAGAGGTTGTTTGGTTTCCTCAATGTATAAATCATGGCAATCCTACTGGCACTTAACGACATACACTATATTACTCTGTTTGTGTTGGGATTTACTTACCTGGATGATTGAGCATGCATCAAGACATGAAAGGAAATTGTGTTTGTTTTGGCAAATCTGGCAGATCATAGGGGATGATCTGTAGGAGCTTTCTCTCTATCAACTTTAGGGTCTTTACCTTACAGTAACAAGCACACAGAGGTGCTTTATATTGTAAGTGAATTGTTATTGTATTCATAAAACTGAGGTGAATTTTGTTATTCGTGTAATGTCTGTCTATCTGTCTGTGACTCACCCTTTTCAGTAAGCAATAGTAAATATTAATAAAAATGTCAAATTCAGCCATTAAATTATAGTAACTAAGGACACACTATATTTCTCTAAAGGTACAGTGTGTAAAATGTCAATGTACAACATGTCAGTAGTTTGTCGATTGCAGTCAATTGAATTTTGTGTTTTTACCCCTCCCAGTACAAGTGCATAACCTTACCTACAACAGTTGCAGTAGGACAAACAACTCTGGCTGCTGTTCATCTGTAGTGAGTGTAGGCTGTCAGTCCACTGTTTCTCTCAGCTGTCAGTACGCCAGTTGTCTATAACTATTTACTCTGGAGAAAGCTGTAAACCCTTGTGAAAGGAGTCTGATACGAGCTGATTACTCAGTAAAGTTCACTTGTCTGATAACAGTGACTGAGATGAATTGTTGAGGATATCCTGCACTTTTGTGTCAGTAAGCACTGCTGTTTTTCATTCTGTTAGACAACATTAGTGAAACTCTCTTTGAAGTAGCTCTAGGTTTGACGGACTCAGACACTTGGCAAATATGATTATGTGTTAACATAATCAAACTATTTATCAGATAGAAAATGTGATTTTTAGGACACTAAAGCCTAACATTACCTGGCATAGCTAATAACCAGCTGCAGTTGTTTTTTTAGCCATCTCATTGTGACGTTTCCAGACACAGCAGGGTTGCATGACTCTAATCTGCTGACAAACAATTGCAACAATACCTGGAATAAATAAACATGTTTATCTATGTTTTCATGTGTAAGCACATGGAGGACGTCAGTTCTGGAGATGAGGCTTGAGTAGGAAGATGATGAGGTGGAAGTGTGCAAGGAGAAAGAAATAATGAGTAAGACATGATGAAAATATAAATATACAAATGCTAAATGTTCATTAATAGTTTGAAAGAGCTATTTGTGATCTTTAAATTAAAAATAATATAAGGTGTTCTAAGTAGGTGACTGGTCTCTTGGCATATACATAAAACGTGATCAGGCAGAGCAGAAATATTCATCTTAACCACTAAAGATGATGGGGCAACATGGCAGTTTCCACAAACTAGCACCTGCTCCTGTGTATTTTTAATAAATTAATTCATTGCATGAAGTTTATGACATTGCATCACTTTGTTGAAGATGTATTTAGCGACTAATCATTGTTTATTTATAAGTACATTCTTTTTTTATATTAAATAACCTGAACATTTGTGCAAGGAGGTTTGTGTAGATGAAAATAATTTTGCTTTTCTTTTTTCTTTTCTTTTTTATTAGAAATCTGTCATTCAAATCAAACAAAAGGTTTGTGATACCTAGACACCCTCAATATCCATGTAGCCACACCTGGAGCCTTTGACCAAGTCCCTCCACTGCACAGAGATCTAATTTGTCCTCAGTATCAGCTCTGGATAATGAGCGTCAAGCTGTCAACAGGCTCTGGTAGTAGTGACCTCTCTATGTGACCTGCTGTGGAAGACTGTGTGACTGGTCTACTCTTTTTACTGATTGGCAACTACAGAGTGTGAGTGGATAGAAACAACAGTGTGAGAAAAGAAGATAGAGAGGTTGTAAATGTGTACTGGACAGGGGATGCTAGGTGGAGACAATGAAAAGGATGAATTGGGGGGGGGGCAATCAAACAGTGTTCAAAATGA